>QWZN01000096.1:0-148929 GCA_003693225.1 Venturia aucupariae
AAAGGTTATTATAGGTAGCTAGACTATCCTAGTATCCCTTATACCCTTCTCTAGGTCTATATAGGCTAGTAGGTGCGGAATCAAACCTACTAGCCCTTCTCTTTTCCCGACTTACTATCCTTATCGGATTACTTCTTGCGGTAGGCCTCAACCGCGGTTTTATTTATATAATCGGGTACTACGTAACCTTTCTTACTATAGGTATAGTATTCGATATCTCTCTTGTTCTTTTTAGGCTTTTCTAGCCTATTCCGGCGCTAAGTCTTCTTATCTTAGCCTTTTAAGGACTTATCGTTACTATCGCGGCCGCGCTTCTTACTACTACCGCTATCGTTATTATTATTATAAGAGCTACTACTCTTAGACTTAGATAAGTCTTTGGATAGATCCTTAGATCGGGATATATTAGAGAAGTTACTTACCTCCTCCTTAATAATAGCTAGTATTATTTCTGTCTTCTTAAGGCGGAAGGCAATCTTATTCTAGGTTGACTCGTATAATACGCCTAGGTAATTTCTAATCTATTACGCCTTATCGGTTACCTCGGCTTCCTCCTATAGAGGTTTAAGGTATTCTAGCAACTCCCTTAGAGTCTAGCTAGATCTCTAGCGGTAAGTCCGAATAGCTATAGCCGCCTTTAGTATACGCTAAACTAGTATACTAAGGATATCTAATATCCTCTACTTTATAATAGCCTATAATAGACTATTAGGATATAGATCTCCTATATTCTCGTAGAAGTTTATCTATACCGTTTTTAGTATAGGGTCTAAGTACTACTTCGCGAACTTTACCTTAGTAGCCTTCTCGTAGAAGTATACTAGGTTGTTACTAAATATATCTTCGTAGTCGTTAGCCTACGCGTTAAACTCGGAGCGGTTCTTACCTATATACTTCTTAGGTGCCTTAGCTTAAGGTATATAGGGACGCTCGGTTAACTTCTTTATCTTAACCTCCTACTTACCGTTTAAGGTAAGCGTACTAAGTATAGCCCTATCGCCCTTCTTAACTACGGTCTTAATACGCTAAAGCTCGGTAATTTACTCGCGCTAAAGCGTCTTCTTAGCCTAGTTCTATAGCTCTAGTAGTTCGATAGTCTCTAGGTCCTTAGATAGAGGGTTCCTAAGCCCTATAGGTATTTCTAGCGTATTCTAGCCCGGTCCGGTACTAGTGCGGTTACTAGATCCCGAGGTAGCTATAGCTAGCTTAGGGCGATTCTCTAGTCGCTTACTAGCGCGGGCGGCTGCGAGGAGTTCATCCTCTTTCGCTATACGTTATACTAGGAGCCTATCTTGTCTCTCCTACTCCTTGCGTACCTTCTCTTTAGATATAGTAGTAGCTTTTTCGCGAAGGAGAGCTTCCTTATCCCTTTGCTCCTTATTACGTAGGGCTAATTAGAGATCGGCTTCTACTACCGTATTCCTAAGCCCTCGTATAAGCCTTAGGGTTTTACCGGGTAGCGCTACGTTATTATCGACGGGACCTATACGGACGGTATATTTATCGTCCGTATCGGCGGGAAGTTTCTCAAAGCGCCTATCGAGGTCTATAGGATCCTCTCGAGATATATTAGGTCTATTCTCGGGCTCTAGTAAGCTCGAGCGGGCCGGAGAGATATCTATTAGGTATAAAGAGGTTATCTTAGTTAGTAATAAATCATCTCTTTCTCTTTAAGGTACTAGGAGCGATTATAATATCAAGAATAGTAGATTTTAAGATAAAAAACGATAAATGAGAATACTTATATTATATTAATAAGATAATCGCTAAGGATCTATAGGATCTTAGCGGGTATAGTTTATATAGTAATACGTGTTCAATCTATTAGTCATGTGATAGGATCCTGACAGAGGATACCTTACATTCCACGTGACTTGCAACCGAATTACTTCATGAAGGGCTGGAGGCTGGAGTACGGAGTACATACTACCTAACCTCCTAGTACGAGTGGTGGCAGAAAAGACGAGCAACGTTCTCTTTCCAGTGAGTGCACCTCATCCAGGCCCTGTAGTAGGAGAAGGTGCCGTGGAATCATCTATGGCCCACTTCGCCATGATCGCCGCAAGGCTCCGTGGATCTTTGAACCGTTTTTTCCATCATGCTCGAGGATGTGGCCGAGCCGTAGATTTTGCTATTTTCACTATGTATTCCTTTTGCTGCCTACCCTGTCATGACCATGCCTGCGGCGGCTCTGCAATTTGTACTAGGAGGCTCTGTACTGAAGCGGGTGAGGTCTGAAACCTGAGGTCGACGCCACCAAGGACACACCCCACCTCCCATCTTTCGCTGGAATCTCAGAAATGTTTCGCCGGCTGCGGTCAGTCGAATTCTGCAGCCGACAGCAATGTGAAGCAGACGACCACGTTAACCGTTCCACCTGGCTGTGGAGGTAGTGGAAGCCGTTGGCTGTGCAAATGTCCTTCACCCACGCCGTGGATGAGTCGAACTGGAAGGATGTGGCAACAGTTCTGCACGATGTCGGCCGCTATCACGACGGAGCACATCTGCGCGACTTGGGAATGGTGGCAGAGGCAGAGGCAGAGGCAGAGGCAGAGGCAGACGAGGTGGGGAGCAAAGATTAGATACACGTATGTACTAAGGTGGATCAGGACACGCATCTCGGAAATGGCCAGCGGCACCAGGCTTCGAACTTGTGGGAGAAGCACCGAGATCATGTTCTTCAGGAGGATTGCGACCGAGATCATGTTCTTCAGGAGGATTGCGACCGAGATCATGTTCTTCAGGAGGATTGCGACTACTACTACTCCGGAATAGCAGCTGTGTAATGGGAGACCGGAAGTAGCAGAATTGTCGTTCTGGCCTTCTCGTTGGTGGCTTGTTCCCTCGCGTTTCGGACTCTTCAGCCAATCCTCCCTCGACCTTCACCTCTCAGGGGTAAATACAAGATTACATTCTTGGACCACCACGGCAAAGCTGAGGATTCAGGATGAGCACTGGGGTGCTTGTCGCTGCATCGCAAACAATGGGCTGGATATGTGGAAAGGGTGCGACACAGCAATTTCTCTCGTCTACCCTCGTCTCTTAACCTCGTCGCTTTGCTTCCTTTGCCTTTTCTTCCTCTTCTTCATCTTTTTCAAGGTGCCCACGCTCATTTTCGCGCTCCAAAGTCCTTCATTGATCTTTGACCTTCGGAATAGATTTCCATTTCGCTCCTTACCACCACAGACTGGACTCTGTTTGCTCGAATCGTTTCCGCTAGACTCTACGCAAATTCGTGACAGGCACACATTCGCTCCATCAAACAAACCAGATCCAAACACTTCGAAATGCAGATCAAAGCGCTCACTGTCGTTCTCTGCGCCAGCTTGGCCTCGGCTTCGGTCTTCCCAAAACGCCAGACCAATGGAACTGCTTCGGCTGTCCCAACCATACCTATCGCCGCTGCTGAGAACCCCTACGTTTATGGTGATGTCCCTTCTGGTGTAGCTCCTCCTTCTGGTATCGCTCCTCCAACTGGTGTCGCTCCTCCAACTGGTGTAGCTCCTCCAACTGGTATCGCTGCCGCCGGTACTGGCATCGCTAAGCCAACCATACCGCTCGGAACTGGTATGCCCTCTGCTCCTCTTGGAACGGGAATCGGCAACGCCAATCTCAATGTCTCTACTACTTTCGTTGCCGCTGTCACCAGTTTCGACACTGTCACATCAACAGCAACAGTAGAGACCACTCTTCTTCTAGTCAACGGAACCAGCACTGTCGCTGTCCCAACCACGATTGTGGTCACAAAAACCCGTACCAAGACTATCTACTACACAAAGGCTCCAGATGGATCTCAGGTAGCCGCCTCTACTGCCGCAGCGACCACCCCAGTCGTCACCCCAGTTGTCACCCCAAGCCTCATGCTCAGCCTTACCGAGACCGTCTCCGACAAGCTTCTGACATATACCCAAGGCACTGGCACCGCTCAGGTCGTCAAGACCTTGACCATCAAGGAGACGAAGACCTTGACCAAGACCTTGACCAAGGACGTCACCAAAGCGCCAGTTGAAACCCCAGCTGCTGCTTCCATCACTGCCGCTGCAACAACTGGATATGGAGATGATACCACTAGCGAGGTTGAGACCACGGTCACCAAAAAGCTCACCCGCACCAACACAATTACTAAGACCAGATCAAAGGCCTCAACCTCAGCAACTGATGCTGCTTGCCCAGTAGCAATTACTTCTACTATTACTGAGCAGTCCACGGTCTACGTTGTAAGTGTTAGCTGCGTCCCAATTTGTGAGCCAAACTAACCAATTTAGACCGTTGCGCCAACCAGCGCTATGTACAGCGCTATTGCGCCAATCAGCTCCAGCGCTCCAGTCAAGGCATCAGGCTACAACGGTACTGCACCAGCTTTCCCAGTCGCCGCAAACGGTACACTTGTCAACGGTGGTGTCGCAAGCAATGGCACGAACGGAACCACTCCCGCCCTCAATGGATCAACCACCGCCAATGGATATGAGAAGAGATATATCCAGACCGCACCTGACACCTTACCTACTATGCTCTCGAGAAAGGCGAGACGTGCTGTCATGTCAGAGTTATTGTAAACATCCTTTTTAGGAAATGCATCTAGGGCGTTGCAAGGGCATTGATCATTACTTGACCTTTGGGCGGCAGGACCCGCCGTTGAGCGAGGAACCTATTTTACACACTTCGATTCTTGTTTGGCTTTAGCACTTTTACGCATCAGATGAGATAGATGAAGATGATACCAAAGATCCCGATGTCCATTCAATGCAATCCCTTTCCAAGAAGATGGCACGACGTAGAAGTTCCCTGAATCCATCTCAATCAATTAACTATCCCTACAACCCATTCCCCCTCCCGTTCTCGAAATTGAAACAAGCCTGCCAGACCATCATCGGTTTGAGTTACTCAATGTATTTGATTTTTTAAGATTCGAACTGCCTCTGCTACGAGAACATTAGTTGTGATAGATATCGACAACCAGATCCAATGCACGATCTTCAGCCTCGCATCAGAGCCTCACATTCGTCAATCTAAAACACTTAAAATGACCCACATTCCCAAGATAGGTTCTATCAACTTCCCGACTCGCTAAACTCAACCTCGACCTCAACGATACATAACTCACAACAATCCAGATCATAAAAGTTCGCGGTTTATAAACCCCTATGTTCGGACCTGCATCGACCTGACGTGAAGTGAATACTTGTCAGGGCATAGCGGCACGCCATGACGTCTACCGTTGCTAATCGCGTTCGAGGCGCGTAAATTCATCACCAGTCCTCAACCTCGTTTCTCACTCACATACCCCAATCACGATGGCCTCAATCCAACCCAGATATCTCCGATTATACCCCCTCACTCCAGCCAAACTTCCCTACCACGATACCCTCAAAAACTCTTCGGAAAACCTACCGAACCTACGCGATTTCTGCGCAAGCATTATTACCGAAGGTCGCCAATTGATTGAGACAGACCTCGCAACCAATTTCATCCCGGATGGAAAGAAGACTTCTCCTCCAGCTAAGGCATCAATCCAGATTTCGAAATGGACGAAAAAGTACGATGACCCTAGCGACGCCTCCAAACAGGCGGCCGAATACTGGTTTGCGAGGCATAGCGAGCATAAGGATCCTGATCCTACCTGGGACGATTTTGTGAGGGGATTGTACGAGAATCATTCGGAAAATGAAGCGGAATATACGCCGGATGTTTATGATTGCAGGGAGGTTTGTAGATGGGATGTGGATGCTGGAGCGATCGAGGGCATGGAGGGTGTCACATTGCGTGGTGAGTACTTCTCAAGACTCCATGTTCGTCTGTGAGCAAACTCTGACATCTTTACAGCAGTCGAAATGTGCCACGAGCTCCCCGTCGTCGTAAACCGCGTCTTCGCGACCCTTGTCCTAACAGCAAAATACCTAGAAGGCCAAGGCTTCATCGTCGTTCAGATTCCACTTGATCTACAAGGCGTTGATGCGGCCATCTACAGCAATCATACGAACACGACGCACAAGGACAGCGACACGGCTCAGAAGAAAAAGAAGGTTGTGGTTGGACAATATACTAGCGTGGAGCGCTGCACGTACAACGAGGCCGAGCAGATGGTCTCCTGGGACATGGCCACTGCTGCAGATGCGAAAGGAGATATTCCAGTGTGGCTCCAGAAGCCAACCATGCCTGGCAAGATTGCGTTTGATGTTGGCTTCTTCGCTGCTTTTGTCGAGAAACCGAAACGGTAACCTTGCAAAATGTTGTTCCCACGGTTCGGTCCAGGATGCACCAGAATACACTGTCAAACAGATAGGTTGCCTTTCTGCGTGTCCCTGGTCGATAGACCTCATTTTTAAGGAGAGCTTGGTCATTGAATTGGGGCGTTCTGTAGGTAGGCTCAGAATCCTCACAGACCACCAGCTGTTCGTGATGATTAGTTGGTTATGATTGGGAAGCTATCCCGGCGAATATCTTGGTTGGTCCAAACACGAAAAGATGATGCAGATGCAGAGCAGAGAGAACGGTGCAGGTTTGCGGAACTCCAAATGACCGTTGCACCACAATTCATGCATGAAGAGTGTCTCTCTCGTCCCTCAGACTTTGCACTTTCTCTGTCCAAAATGCCCTTTCTTCGACGCTCAGTTACTTTTTGAGCCACCTCTTTGGCCGCAGCCTTTTCTTTTGGGTTCGGCTGGAGTTCCAACCAACGGTGGCTACCAGTCTCTACTGTGCGGTGCGTCGTTAAGATGCTATCTATCGCTTGATATAGTCTGAGATGATGAACATGATCAATGTCAGTGACTTCAATAACTGCTTACTGATGCTCGTCACTGCGCAAAGTAAAATTAAGATCGGAAGCTTCTATCAGCGCTCAAAATATCAGCTGATACTTGGAGTTTTGACCATCTCTATTGGCTTCCTCGCACACGAACAGACGAATGATTAGGGCAAAAAGGGTAACTTTCCTCAACTTGTAATCCACACCCTCGTGTTTTCCAACCTCGCTGCCGAAGCAGAGTCGTGCGGAAAACTAATAAGCAGCTACCTCGACAAATTCTCCTTCCATCCCACCGCAACAGACATCAAACATGCGACCCTATATTTCCCCATGGAAATCATCCTTGTCCTTCCCACCCGACACGTAACCTAAAACTTTATGTACAGAGCTTTCATCATATCTCTTGCGAACGCCCTCTTGACTACAACTTTGGCTAGAGAGACCTCATACCCTCCTCACCCTTCATAGCCGCCAACTATAAATCAGGAGAGCCTTTGAATCCATTCAGCCCGAGAAAGATCCTTATTTCGATGGTTTGTAGGACACTCTTCTTCTGCCGTCAATAATATCACGGCGGCTTCTTCCATGTCGTCGAAGCGCGGCATCTACAAAGTCGCGTAGAGAACTCTCGAGATGGAATGATTTCTACATGATAATAATAATATACTCGATTGACACATTCGTTCTTTCAGGACACTCGATACCGAGGTTGATATTCGAAGATTACATTTACGATGAATAGTTATTACGATCCTACGCGCGACGAAAGCGCATCTCGAATCTAATAATGATTGATTGATATCAATGAGTTTATTAAATCTATATTATCTACAATATATAAGGATCGAGGTTATGACGGAATTCTCACTGCACTCGTCGAGCTAGAACTATCCCATTCACCTCGGCTAATAATAAGTATTCCCGCATTTCTAACAACCAACCACCTTGAATAGTGTCCCCCCCCTCTACCCCACGCCCACAAATCTAGATAAACCTGGAATTCCTTCTATTTCCATTACACTCGCAAACACCGTGGGAATAGGATCGACACTGCTGAACACCAAGTGCATGATCAAGGGTGAGATGGCCGAGCGGTCTAAGGCGCTAGACTCAAGTATACTTCCCAGCTAAGCTGCGGTAACTTCTAGTATCGAAAGATGCGTGGGTTCGAATCCCACTCTCATCACTTCAGCAAACAGTTTTTGAACTTTTGCCCTCTATGATATCGCAGGTTGTAGGCTGCTACAGAGTTTTGCTTGCACGGAGTGAGTGCCAGTGCATTGTGGTTGCGGTTGCGGGAGCTAGCCATCGAGTTTTTGACCCCCGATGAATTGATTGTCCAGCCTTGCGAACGATCGAGGCTTTGAAGATTGGTTATAATCGGAATATAAGTATCTCATTACGATAATCCTCATTCAACCAAGTTTGTTATTGTCGACTTTATATAGTGAATGAACTGGGAGGATAGGTTTTCATACGGAGCAGTAAAGATAACTTTCCCCATATCTGGCAAAGTTGAATTCCGGGAGCGAAGTTGTAGTTCTTAGGAAGGGAGTAATATTTCTGCTTCTTCCTTATTGATTTTTTTTTGCAAGTCGGATAATCTTGTAGATTACGCACGAGTTCATTCTATTCTGGGCGTGAAATATTTATTTCTTTTTGCGATAAGGAAAAGATAATCTTTATAATGGCTCGCCCAACCTTCGTCAGGAGTGACATTGGATAAGACAGAGCTGCCACTTTTAACCACTAGGATCCTTAATTCTCCCTCGGACAGAAGACCATATGCGCAAAAGCCGTGCAGGACGATATAGGAAGAGGTGGTGAATATAATACTAGAATCTTGCTTTCTTCCTCGAATAAAGCGAACAGCGCAAAAGCCGTACAGCATGATATGGGTAAAGTAATAAGTATACTCGAACTGATAGTAGCCTCATCATAACCATAACTACTTGGATCAGGTCATTATCGTATTGAAGTCTGAGAACGACAGGTACAAATCTTATCCCGTTCGTCAGCCATCTTAGAAATAAATTTTGTACCTAGAATGCGATGGGCAATTAGAACCAATCTAACAAGCCTGGGCGATGTCTATGAAGCAAAAGTATAGAGGAGAACGAAATGAGCGAAGTGTCGAAACGGAAGAGGCAAGGTGGTTTGTCCGGATGTGATGGGATAAGAATTCTTGGGATGGTTAGATATGGCGGTGAAGTGTTGGCAGCAGAGAGGGAATAGTTACTGATTGGAACGTATTATTGGTAACCACTACCTGGTTGATCTCCTTGTGAATGTGCTTACACAGTGTCATGGTGCCACGTTTGCGTCACGCAGGAAGACATGGTTGCTCGACTTATGGCGTTGTGTTTCTTGCTATTCTCATTGCAGAGTATTACGCATCGTGCTGTCAATTCGCTGAAGCACTCAAGCGCTCTTGAACCGGTGAGAATGCATTATCTTTGAAGCCCACAGCACAAAGGAGAAGGCTCATTTAGCGGAGGTCGTCCATTGACGCGCGGCGGAGGAAATTTGAACTCATAAGATCAAATGGGGTAGAAGACCACCAGCCACCAGACACTGACAAAGCACATTCACCGAACCATAATGCTGCTGTTCGAATCGATCGTGGAAATGAAGTCCTTCGCACACCTCTTTGGTAAAAGCCGTACTGATCCTAGGTAGAAGTGCCGACGGCCCATACCGCCTTCCGACTTACGAGAAGAGAGGGTATATAACCGGGTCATTGAATGAAGTCCATCACTTTCTGCATCGAGGAGATGTGATTCGCGCCCTGGAAAAACCAAGAGCTAGGAGAGATGTTCAGCGCTATCGCGAATATGCCAGCGCTTCTTACCCACAAGACATCCAAGCGACAACATTGGGAATCGTGAATAAGCTACATCAGCAAGAACTCTTTACGATTTGACCGCACCTGAGTCATTTCTGGTTATATCATATCCAATACTTGGACCAAACAACCTTCTGTTCCTCCGTGCCGTCAAACTGAGGTTGAGTCAGATTGAAATGCAGACATAAGACAACAAACCGTAACGGAAATAACATACCTGAAAGTCCACCTTCACGATATCCGTAAATCCCTCATCCAGCTTAGGTTCTTCGAAACGTCCTCTGTAACTGGTGAAAGCAATAGGCGGAAGAATAGTCCGATCCTCTGGGTTCAAGGTCTTACCCAGATCCTGGTTGAAGACAGCTGCATTCAGAGCTCGTACGGCATCGTTATGACGGCAAAGTCTGTCACTCGCAGTGAAGTAGATACATCGGATGGGGACTTTGTATTTGGCTGCAAGAATGGTCCAATGAGCGCGAGCTTCACGGCTTGCATTTGTATTGTCTGGTTGGCGTTAGTTCTTGACTATATTTGCAATGTTCCATTATTGCCACTACCTATGAGAACCGAATCACCTTTCGCTAAATGCTCCGAGGCTACTTTGATGCATCGGTCGCGCGACTTGAGGATATCTTGGTTGACACGTTCATATCCAAGAGGTTTGAGGTGCTTCCAATAGAATGTAGATTTTCCGCAAGCTGGACTGCCACAATAGATGACCATGTCGAAATCGTTCGTTCTCGGGTAGACGAGTGGTGGTGCTAGAATACTTTTAGCAGACAATTAGCAGCGGGTTGAGAGTCTCTCACCAATTTCCTGTTGAGCAAGAAATGCGATCGGATCAAACTCTCGAATAAAAGGTTGTGGCGCTTCCCCGAGGAAAAACTCCTCGGGCGTCTTGAAGGAAATGCCAATATTGGCCGCTAAATCTCTGATCTGATCAGCTATTTTTCAGCTCTGATATCTAGACTGCCGGGCTCACCTGTCGCTACTGGAGAAATCTTTCTTGCGTCCTGTCGAGGCTTCCCTGCCAGCAGCATCGCCAACGAAGATAGACTCGTGGTGATCGACAGCATCTGGTGTTAAAGCCAAATCTTCTAATAAAGCATTCCACATTCCTGGCCTAGGTTTTCGATACTGGTCCTTCGCAGTCGCAGCGTAGAGAGCTATCGGCAAATCGAGCTGATTGAACACAGCGTTGGCCTTTTCTTTGAAGTCAGATAGACGTTTCATGTCACTCTTCAAAGACTTTGGGTTTGGCTTCAGGCTGATTCCACTTTGATTGCTAACAATCGCGACCATGTATCCTTCGTTATGGAGTCTCTTGAGAGTGCTCGGAACACTGATGTGCCACCACTTCCAATCGCTTCCATTACGGGAGAAGGTATTCCCGGACTGCGTTGTGATCAGAGTTGAGTCCTACGGAAGTTAGATTTCATTTCTGCTAGAATTGAAAGCATGTTGGTTACGAAGTCAAAAGCAGCGATCTTCGTCTTCTGCGCAGATGCATATTTGCTCTCCACAGAAGAGGCATTGTACTTGCCAACAAGCAAGCTGTCATTTACGACTCGCCAAGTAATCTTATCGGGTTCCTTTTGCGATGCTGGCTTGAAGAAGTTGGAAACAGCTTTCTCTAGACGACCGCAGTCAATGACTGGTGGCACAACAAACGAGTAGCTTCACCTACGGGTTGTATTCGATGGTAGCGGTTTCCTTTTCAATGGTGGTGGGGACACATCTTTATCTGTTGATGATGTGCGCTTGAGAGGATTCATTTTCAGCGCTCTTGCAGTGTGGTTACGATGGATTGTAGTCGTGGTCCATGAAGCGAGATGCTTTCTTGGTGCCAAAATCATTCATTCTTTGTTGTTGATGGATGTTGAAAGGGTCCTGGACGCGTTCAAGGCAATCGCGGCTTTGCGAAAACATGTGACCTGATTCCTCTGCGGAAACCGAACCTTGTCTACTAAGTCCGACAACGTCCATCCTTCTACACCACCACACAGGATAATGCAGACCCATTGGGCACTGTATCAACCTTCATCCAGGTCACCACTGCATTATTCGCAGGGATGGAAGTTCGAGGCACTCAAGGATCTTCTTTCCTTACCATTGACGTGGACGTTACACCAGCCTCCTCATTCTGCTTCCCAGCCTTCCGAAATGTCGTATCCCAAACCACTAACCACTTCTTGCATCCCTACCTAGTCCTTCTTACCTTCTTGGTTCTTTGCAATCTTCAATTTTTCTTTGCCTTCAGCTTTATGTCTTTTGGCGATTCCATATGCCCACTGACCCCACAGTACTTATCTGTCACTTACAAAAGACATGCGTCATCTTCGGCTCCTCTCTCTACCACGCGCCTTACTCCTCCTCATAGCGACGACAACACCCTGCATTGCCTCGGCAGATGCAAACTGGCCTCACAACCTCCCCGCGCATGCCAAATACTTCCCTCAAGATGAGCCCCTTGTTCGAAGGGGCTTATCAGCACAAGAGCAGCTGGCAGCATCACGAACCCCGATCGGAGTTCGGAAAATGAGCGAGGATGAAAGCGAGATGTTCTTCCTAGATTACTGGGAATTCGAGGAACAAGAAGAGCATGTGCATATTCCAAGCCGGCGGGATGAGAAGCTATGGACAAGATCGATACCCGCAAACAACTCTTTGGAGGGGGAGCTATTACCGCCTTTGCTCCTCCACTCAAGCGGATTAGATCAATCAAGCTTCGGCCTATCACCAAGATCTCTGTTTACACGAGACTTTCAATGTCCCTCTGGAACAAATAATTGTTCCTTGATCAATCATCCTTACAGCTGCTGCGCAACTGGAGAAACATGTGTATCAGTCGCAGACAATGGAATAGGCAATGTCGGATGCTGTCCCGCTGGCGCAACATGCACAAGGGAAGTAGCGGCATGCGATACCAGTGCTGGATATAAGAGTTGCCCTGGTAGCACGAATGGAGGATGTTGCATACCAAACTTTGATTGCGAGGGCGTTGGATGTAAGGATTTGGGAAGCCCTCTTATATTTTTACATGAGCACTAATGTACATTTAGGCATATCCATTGCTGGAACATCCACCGTAACAACCACCCTCCCAATCGTAACAGTAACAAGCTGTTTGACAAATTGGCATAGCTGCGCCGCGTCCCTCGGTGGAGGCTGCTGTCGAAATGGCGCAGAGTGCGGTGCCTCAGACTGCACCATTTCTACTACCTCATCTTCCTCTCCAGCTTCTACAACGGCGATTCCTACCACAGCTGGTACCACAACCCTGATCGCTCCCGTCCGCCCAACGGGCAGCAGCGACACTAATGTCGCATCAACGATCCCTTCAACCCTCACAACAGGCACAAGTCTAATAGCAGTCTGTCCCTCAAATTTCTACTTCTGCTCCGCGTACTACCGTCCCGGCTGCTGCCGAATTGGCCGTGACTGCAGCACCACAGATTGTCCCGCCGCTGTCACCTCCTCTACACTTGTCTCCAATGGTATCACAATTCTGGTCCCCGTTGGCACATCCACTGGCGGCTCCTCGTATGTCACGACTGCTCTGATAACTGGCGTCGCGTCCGCGGGCACGAGTTATAGGAGCGGAAGTTGTCCGAGTGGATTGAACAGCTGTAATGCTAGTGTAGGTGGTGGGTGTTGTCTTAATGGGTTTGGATGCGGGACGGCTATTTGCACTGCTACGGCTGCGGGGAATACGGGGACGGTGCCGAAGGTTACGCCGAACGGGGCGACTAGCGCGAGGATTGAGTATATGGGATGGATTTGGGTGGGACTGGGAGTGCTTGCGGGGGCTATCATGATGGTTTTGTAAATCTGGAAAGGAGAAATTTGTACATAGATGATTTGGCGCCTGGAAATTTGGACTAGGGTAGCCTTGGAGGCGAGGCTATGATCGGACTTCATGGCAGGTTGCAGGAATATTGAGTAGGAATCGCCAATAGCGCTGAAGTTGGGAATCCGAGACGTACGTTAATGAGGTTGTTTTCGTCTCGCTCGTGCTGCAGATTACCATCTGATGAGGTGACCGGTGGGGCTTGTTGTATGATGTTGTTGTAACTTTGCCTGGCGACGATTGCATAACCTTGAGCGATGGAGGAAGTGGTCTACCTAATTAATCAATCAGAGGGTGGTGATGTACTTCCGAAATGAGAAAAGTGGTAATAAGTAGTGAGAGGCGGCAAAGAATTTTGAATTCTTCTTTGGTCATAGATAGATATATATACCGTATCTACACCTGTCTTCTTGTCTGTGTTGATAGGGGGGAGAACTGTTTACGTGATGTCGAGATTTGGGAGGATATATTTAGAGCTGGAGGATTGGGTGGGATAGGATAGGATAGAGTAGATATTTCACAGTTTGTATAGAAAACATTACGTACCTAGGGCTTGCTATGAGAATATACTACCTAAGTAAGACCCAGCAGCTTATCCCGGCATCGCCTCCCACTTATTTACCCCTCCATTCTACGAACCTCTCCACCCATGTCTTCAAAATTTTGAGCAGTAATATGAATGGATATGTGAACTTAGTAAGCATAAAATAGGGTGGTTGGCGCAATGGTAGCGCGTTGGTTTTCGGCAACCCCTTAGGTTGATCACCAAAGGTTGAGGGTTCGAGGTTTGTCTACTCCCCCATGTTCTTTCCAACTGCGGCTGGTGGGCTAACAGTTGGATAGCCCCTTGCTGCTCGATGGATATGACCTTTGCAATGGCTCAGCCGTTGACTCATTAATTTTCTTTTTTGGCCTGGTTTTGGTTTTGGTTTTGGTTTTGGCTCGTGTTGGGATTTTGAGGGGTGGGTGGTTGATAGGTAGGAGCGGGGTTGTAAGCGATTCTCCGTACCTAGTAACGGTGGAAAAGCGGGGTTTTACCAACCTAGTAATAAGAGTTGGGTGGACGATGAGTAAATACCTAGGTGCCTAGACGTTATCTCACTTCGTTCTTTCTATATAGGAGTACGAGTTATAATACGAAGTTCGATTCACTGGGTATGTATGAAATTTCTTATTTTGGATGAGAGGCTGGGAATTTGAGGGGGGTATTGATAACCTTGGAATGGTTTGTGCTGGATGGAGATGGGATTCTATTTGGAGTGGGGTGAGTTGAGGGGTACTAGTAGATTGATGGAGGGAATAGTTTTTTGCGTACGTATACGTTTCTTTAGGAGGAATGGGCAATGTATCGTGGAGTTTTTCAATTAGGGGGGGGGGGGCACAGGAAAATAGTCTAGACGAGCACGACCGTGATTACAAAGTTCATGGCGAGGAATTCAACCACTGCTGACCTTTTTGTTGAGGTGAGGTATCCCGTCCCCGTTTCCTGTTCGAGGAGTTCACTTGAAGTCTATTTGCCGATTTGAATACTTCAACGGCGTTACGGTGATGTAATACTTTATTCAATACATAAATCCGAATAGGTCATAGAGACGGAGCTCAACAGCCGGTTCTTGCTTGTGAAAGCGAGATGCATTCGCGAGGGACAACGAGTATGCATCTCAACCAGCAATAGTGGTTTGTTGTAACAAGCTACTGAGAATATTGTGGTCTTTTTGTGGTTTTCCATGTGAAGATGATTTGGATTCTTCTTCATCCGATGACTTCCATGATGATACATACGCGGAGCTCTTCTCCAATGAATGGCCAGGATACTCGTTCTAAGGAGTGGAGACTGTGCTCGCGAATCCGGTTTCTAGAAGGTACTGACAAATGGGAATTCGGGGTTGAGATGTTGTTGAAAAGAAATCGTCCTGCTGGATATGGTAAGGCGAGTCCCGTCCCATAATTGTTGTCCGGCTCTTTCTTCGCGATGGTGGGAGGATCCAGGTCGTTGGAAAGCGTGCCTGGCTGGTCCCAACGTCAGATAAGGCTTACTCTTACTTCCGCACACGGGAGACCATCGGATAAGGTGGGAAAAAAAGTGATAGTCAGAGTGGCATCAGAGGATGCAAAGTTCAAAAGTTCGGACGTCGTCGTAAATGGAGACACAAGAGCGAATAGGTTGGGTATTACTGCACATACTGCACAATGGAAGAAATGCAAGCATGCACGTAAGACGGCTGGACTCAGACCCAAAGATAGTAGAAGTGCCCGAGTAAGACGGCTGGACTCAGACCCAAAGATAGTAGAAGTGCCCGAGTACGCGTCGTGTTCCTTGATCGCAATCGGACGGCCAGTCGTGTCCTCGGAGATGAGGGATGATTGGCGAGGCTCTTCGCTTTTGACCATGACCTCACGAGGTGGTGGGTGTTTGAGCACAAAGCACGACGGGTGACGTGAAAGACATCTGCACGATTTCGATAGAGCCCAATGCAGTGCTCGCAACAACTGAGTTCTCCATGATGGGGATCCTTGCTTTTGCACATGATGGTATGGTTTGAAGACACTGTGGATTGGGGCGGTTGTCTAGACACTCCCGGGCCGCATCGTGGGCCGCTGTCGAACTCATACGATATCGAATGCGCAGGCACGCGTGGGGCGTTAAGGTTCCTGGATGTTCAGCCTCTCAGAGGGTAAGACTTCCATGCGATGAGGCTTTGCGTGTTGGGAAGCCCATGGAATCCCTACAAGGCGCGCAAGGATGCAGAGGTGTTTTGCCCGGAGAACGATTCATATTGTGGAGTCTGGAGGGATTGAAAAACATGTTATGTGTGAATTTCTAGCGTATGCAGATCCACCGTTGATCTCCTTCTAGCGCTGGGGTAAGGTTCACTGGCACTGGCAGTTGTTGCTTCTTGATGAACGATTGCACGACTCTCACGTGCCAACCCTTGGGATGTTGAGGTTGTTGTGTCGTGTGGCGACTGGTTTATAATGCCTCAATTCAAACCACCTATTGCCTGGGTGAATACCTTGATAAAGAGCAACGAACGAGGTTCTAGCCGAGATGAGTGATAAGCGCGAGGCAATATTCTACTCTACTATCTAGTGAACCAAAGATGGAGACCCAAAGTAACAATTTGTGGCCGAGCCGTGTCCGAGCACTGTTCTTGCCATGACCCTTTTACATCGTTGTCCCTCCAGAAGTGAGGACATGTTCTTGAAGAGCAGATGAAAACTGGAGACGATGACTATCGATTTTCGGTTTTGGATGCATCGGGAAGCTGTGAAATTCTCCGGGAGATGAAGAGGTTGGTCGAAGCATGCAGGTGGCAGGTCAGGTTGACTGGTTCCAACCTTGGGATGCGGCTTCTGATCAATCAACGAGCAGAGATTGTAGACACAGAACTCTGACCTTCTACGGGAAAGCGATGCATGTCGAGAAGTCTGCGGTAGGGAAGATGGATGGCGAGGTCCGTCTCCATAATACTTACTAGTTGACAACTGAATTGACATTATTGACGTACGGGTCTTCAAGGGAAAGCCGAGATCAGCAAGTGGCTTCTGCGGAGGACCCGGCAGCCCGTTTCGCGATGTGTAATCGGTTAGCTCTGGACCTCAGCTCCACTACTGGGACTGGGCCCGCGGGCTTCTCGGAACTGAACTCGCTGCGAACGTTTTGTTTCAACGTCCTGCTCACACTTCGAAGCATTTCATGACGACCAAGACGGCGATTCAGGGAGGAAGATTCGAAACGCGACGCAATGCAGTTTCAAAACAGAGCCACACCAAGGACGGGGAAGCGGGAGTGGAAGTGGAAGTGTAGGTGGAAGATGGGCGCATTATTTTGGGTTGGCTTGTTCCTGAACCTTACCCAACAGAGCTCTAGAACTAGCCTGACACTTTGATTTTCTTTGCTGTTGTTCGGGCGATGATCCAGACTTTTGCGATTCGTGCTGGCCGTCTTCATCACGGCGAAGATTCCTTTCCAAACACAGCGATGCCCAGTGATGTTGCCTGTCCTAGAACTATACCTATGAGTTATTGAGGCGAAAAAAGACATGTAGCGGCACTACCCAGTACTAGGCAGGCTTGTAGCTACAGCGAATCTCAGACACAAGTCAGCGGGCAGCAGGGCACAGCACAAGGCTCAAGACTGCCGTGTATGGGCAAAAGCTGCAAGGGCTTCTCTACTGTCCACCGCAATATTTCTGTACTCCTGCATAGTACGAGACAGGTCAAAGGCAAAAGTGACGCTTGCTCGCCTGCCTGCCTGCTTGCCTGCTTGCCTGCTTGCCCCATGCCCTTGACAGGCGGGTGCCGGGGCCAGGGCCAGGATCAGGATCAGGATCAGGGTCAGGGTAGGTAGAGGAAAAGTGCAAAATTTAGCAGCGGATGATGCTCGTACCTAAGCGGAGTTCAGAACCCAGGCAACCCCAGCGAGCCTTGTTGTTTTTCCAGAAGTAACATCACTTCCGACTGAAGCTTATAATTACCTGTTGGGTAATAAGAATAAGCAAGTAGTAGAGCCCACCTGCACTTTCATCATCATCACTCCTTTTTTGCCCAGCAAGTGAGACTGGCCTATCACCGCCATCCCATATCATCCACATCCACATCCACATCCACATCCATCCTCACCATCGGCCAGCCGTTCCCCGTCGAGCTGCCAGTGCTGTCAAAACAAAAGAAGCCAAACGGTCGCTATTGCCACCCACCTACGTACCTACTTTCGACTGTCGACTATCAACTACCCACTCACTCCCTGTCGACTACCTATCCACTACCTACCCACTCACTGTCAACTACCCATCCACTCACTGTCAACCGTCAACTGTCATTGTCATTGTCAACCGTCAACTGTCATTGTCAACCAGACTTGAATCGGAACTAGATCTGCTATTCCCGCGCGCGCAAACAACTCCTTCAACATCGCATCCATCGCGCCCTCCACCACCGCCACTGACACTGACCCCGATCCTGACCCTGACTGACCCCGATCCTCACACAGTCTGTCGCAAACGTGCGACCGGCCAGACTCGCGCTCCCACACTGGAGTCTGACAGCGTCTCACGTGCAATCGCCTCTGTGCGAAGAGACCGAAGAGACTTCCCTCCAGCGCTGACTCGTGCCGCGACAAAGACAACACACGCTGGTACCGCTGTCTGCTTGCAGCGACTGCTGTTTCGTGCCACCAGATCCTGCGAAATCTGCCACGCCAATTCCCAGAAGAGTTCTTTATACAGCAGAGACGGCCGTCGCCCCAGACCCCATAACCGACTAGACTTTCCCTTCCAGCCCTCTTGTGTTCGCAACTACCAGCACCTCGATCGATAAGTAATGGGATCGTCTACAAACAACTTCCTTCCCACCACCGACATCAACAACAATGCGCGACCTCAAACCTCTTCACCTGCCCACAATCGTTGCTGGAAGATCTCGATCATTCACTCAAGGCGACGATGCCGCTCTCAGATCCACTCTCTCAATCTCGACTTCCACTTCCTCCTACTGCACCTCAGATAGCTCCACGCCCCCGACGCCAACCTTTTCGCTCCGAGGCCACTCCAGGTTTCCGAGTTCGACTTCCTCGCTAGCCTCGTCAGCCACCTCTCCAGTCTGCGAGCATGGCGATGTCACCGGCTCAGCAACCAAACTGCCAATGCCTAAGTTGACCGAGGAGCCAACCGAGCTGGAGGAGTCGGCCTCTGAGCACTATGATGGTTCCCAGGATCCTTTCAATTCATGTAAGTTCTTGTAATGCGTAAATCTGGCCCGTGTCTAACCACCACAGCAGACGATTCGGATAGCGGAGACGAAGGCGACCACAGTACGCGCACCACAGTATTGCTGCGCGACAGTCATTTCTACGACCTCGACTCGGAGCTGTTTGGCGATGAAAATGACGCTGCACGGTCACGCGCGCTTAGCCGCCAGCAGTCCATCGACTCACCGCTTCACAGTTTCTCCTTCACCAGCAAACTCGGTGACCGCTTCCCGTCCTTCAGCAGGCGCTGGAGGGATCGGAAGCCTGCCAGACTTGTCACTGGCCTTGGTATCCAGAGTGTCCCAGCTTCGCAGCCCGCATCTAGCAGGACGTCTTCAATTGGCAGTTGTCACCATTTCCAAAGCTTCGATCAAGATGATGAGATCCCAGCCACCCCGGCCATGTCCTATGCTGGCGACATGAGCACTCCTGTCTCACCGATTGATATCGTCCGACCGATGGAGCTGCCCCAACAAGGGCAGGCTTTTGCAACGACACCACTCCTACCTCCTATGATGAACGCTCCGGTCGAAAAGGAAGTGGATGTCCAGAGCCCATTGCAATCACCGACCACAGCAGATCCCGACAAGACACTGTCAATTGTCAGCGTCGCCACGTCTGTTCAGACATCGCAAATGCAGACCCGCACTTCCTTGTCTTCACCAGCTCTTTCCACCAAGCCATCCATGGCATCACTCGGCAGGACCCTTACCAACACAATGCCATCGCCATTCACAACGAACATGGCTCCGTTGTTCATTGCCGATCCGAACGATAAATGGAGCCTCAAGCTCGGCCACGCAAACTTCACCATCTCGCCGGAACCCTACTCACCGGAAGTCAGTGACACTCAAACCTGCCGTGAACTCTTCAGCGACTGGGAGACAGCACGAGCAAACTACTTTCGCCACAAGCACCGAGTGGTTGAGCACTATGGTGGTAACTCGAAGACATTCAAGCTCACCGAGCAGAAATGGGCCGCGATTGACGCCGAATGGAGAAGGAATCTCGACCATGCTACCTCATTGGCTGGATGTAGAACCGCCGTTACTTTGCCACACATGCCTGCTGAGCCGACCATGCTCACCATGATTCCCACGCTCAACGACCCTCGAAGTGCCGGCAAATTTCCCAAGCTTGGTGACCAGGACATTGTTGGCCAGATGGTTCAGATTGCGCCCCAGCCACAGGTTCCCAGCAAGTTTTCATCCTTCATCAAGACGATGTTTGGAGGACGATCCCGCTCCGCCACAAGGTGACGTTATTGAGGCGTGCTTTTTCTTCAACGTCTGTACCAGGAGGGACCATCACGACGACATGATTACGAATAAACGATATACACACACTTTCTTTTACACACGACGCTCCTTCATGATACGAATTTCTTCCACTCCCTTTGTTCAACATGTACATTTTCTGGACGCGGGATTCATTTTGTTCGACAAGAAACCATCACGATAGATACATTATACTTATGCTAATGTGGCATTGTCGCATCTTGGCGACGAGATGACACCCACGGCTAATCATTATTACACATCTGGCGCTGCTTTTTTGCGACACCCCTTCTTGTTCTGCTCTTAGGCTTTGTTGGCAACATCGACAAGGAGGAAGGCTTTTGGAGCACAACCACTGGGCTCAACAGCCACTTTTCTTTGTTCTCTAATCTCTTTTTACCTGTTTTGAATGGTTCGTGGTGAGCTACGATGGTCACGGGACGGGATGACGACATATATGGCGAACATGGTGTATGGCATGTGATTCTGATTTTCGGCGGATATACCCTCATGGCATGTAAAAGGCACACGAGTGCCACAGAATTCAATGGATCCATTCGGCTTACGGCTCGGGCATCGGGGAAAAAAGGGAATTGGGGAAAAAATATCATGAGCATGAACGAGTGAACGACATTGGGCGAATCGTTTTGCTGGGATGAGTGTACAAACGGGTGTTCGGGGGACATGTTCGGGGGACATGCCATTTCACGACGCGGGAGGGAGCGCGAAGGCGAGGGCAATGCGCAAGCCAAGGCGAGGCACGGGGTTTATTGGTTTTGGACGAAAACGATAGATTTTTTTTTCTCTGTATGCCCCGAGCGGGAACATCAAAAGCAGCCTTTTGATGATGATGCCGCCGCCGAAATACACGAATATGTGGGGATGGAATATTCCCCTCTCTCTTTCTCTCTACATGTAACAGATGATGATATACATTCATTCTTGTCACGATGGGTTGTGCGAGGATTTCATCTAATTTTTTTTTATTTGTGATTCATACTAGCTTTATCAATGAGTGAAGTGTTTAAGAACTTTGATGTCGTTTTGAATTGTTCGGTTGATAGATGGACGAGGGTGGAAGGAGGTGGGAATGAAAGGAGGGTGAAAGAAAGGAGGGGAAATGAAAGGAGGGGGAGACATTGGTGTTCGTTCGGGGATAGGGATTGTACTTTCGTTATTAGTAGGTGGAGATGGATGGATGGGCGTGTCGCGTATGGGATGGGATGTAAATCAGTAAGTAAGTAAGTAAGTAAGTAAGTAAGTAAGTTCAATTGTCCAAGAGTGAGATACGTGGTTGTGTCTCTTAGGCATGCACTGGTAGGTTAAGGGCCTTGCCTTTTTTTCTTTTCTTTGTGGTGTGGTGTGGTGGTACGGAGGGGAGGGGAGGGGAGGGGTGGCTAGTAATTAGAATGGGTGTGTTGGGTAGATACGTAGATACATATTAGGAAAGGATGACGGATGGTGAACTTTGGGATCTAGCAAGCTAGCTAGTAGATGGAGGTTCGATGGGAAGTTTGGTGCGTAAGATGTGAATGTGGACATGGTTCCTTGGTTGCGGTTGCCATTGACGTGCTCGTCGAGGTGGCGAGGTTGCTTGTCTGTATACCTGTATAGGTTGTGGAATGGAGGGGTGAGTTGTGGAACCTTGAATGGCAGTCTGTGTTACTGTAGCTGGATAAGATGGAGGGGGTGAATCCGTTGTGCGATGGCATTTTTGGTGAGGGTTATTCGCTTATTTTGCTTACCTTCTTCTTGCTCTCGATTGCATGAGGGCGAGGGGTTGGTTGAGATGGGCTCGGTTCTGATTCCGGGGTTTTGGGCTGGAGGCGAGATGGGTGTGAGATGGGGTTGTGCAAGGGTCTGGTGGTTGGTGAAGAATGATCTCGTGAGTGAATACCTTGCTCTTCTGGGCTTTCTTCGCCTCTCCGCTTGTGATAGAAGGACGGATTGTTGGATGAGGTTGGATTTGATAAAGTAGGCATGTTTGATGCTGAGACTAGAGAGGTGGGTGGCTACATGCTCTTTCTCTACTTTCGCATATGCTGTTTCATGGCTTGCTCTACTTTTGCATGATACTGCTTGACTAGCCTATTGATCTAGCTCTCGTTCCTCGAATATGAGGACACGCGAGCATCCCTACCATCTCTTTCTTCTAGTGAGTCTTCAGGGTGGTTAGTGTTGGTGTCTATACCGTACCTAGCACGAGCGGAAGTAGATAGAATGGTTACACAACAGCGGGATCGTCAGAGGATGACCGATGACAGGAATAGCATTGGGTGATACAGACAGGCAGAGCCGAAGATATGTGGGTACCTACATGATTGACGTGTCAATGTTTGTATTCACCGTGGCGTCTTTTTTCATATACAAGGCGTTTTCCTATGATTCTTCTGTTTCCCTCTTCCATGTGATTCTTGTTTCAGCCATCACATCATGCTTGATGGAGGGGCCAAGTGAGTCTTGAGTTGTAATTAATGGGGTTGTGGTTGCACTGCCTGAGTGTTTCGGCGAGTAGGTGGAGAAGCAGAAAATATGGAGAGATATTTTGCGGCTGAGGATGAGCTGATGTTGGTCTTGACAAGGCTCGGTGTGCAGAGAGGCTGGATATCTTCCCCGCGTCTGTGGAAGGGTCATTGGTGCCTGATGTTTGCTTGACAAGCTGGCATGTCGGCAGCCGTCCTGTAGGCTGTGTGTGACTGAACTAGCTGGAGCTATTGCTTGTTGAAGATGTCGAATGGATGATGACGATGATGAAAAGGATGAAGACACCGCTCGTAGCAAGTTTCGAGACCTGGTCTTGGGAAGAAAGTGATCGATTCCGATCGGTTGACGAGGGCGAGTTTGTTCCGAAGAAGACAAATGTTTCTCATCCGGATCGATGCGCCGAATTCGAAGTCGTTTTCCATTCGAAGAACATTTTGAGCCAATTTATCTGTTAGGTTTACATTGCTAGTAGTACATTAATACTTTACCCGAGATGCTTTTTCTGAATATCTGCATCATAATCAGTGTCCACCATCATTGCTTGCATTTGAGCCCGTCTCTCTTTCGTGGAAATTATCACGAAGACGAGGTGCTGAGACCCATTTGCGGCTGTACGTGAAAGTGCTCGCTCATCTCAATTGGCAGAATTGGATTGCTCGGTAAGTAAATCGATAGCCTTGTTCTGACCGTTAAAATGATGATGTTGATTGACGTTGGTCGCGGAGCTGAGATGAGGGACGATCCGACAACCCGTGCGTCGTTTGGCAAGCATCTTCAGGTAGCTTCTAAGGCGCTGTTCTTTTCATGTTGCCGTGTGCCACGAATATGTGGTTTTTGGCGTAGGGGTACCGCTGCATGCCGAAACGGGGGTAGCCTGTAACATTGGTTAGATTATAAATCTTGCTGTTCATTTTAACGTATTCAACTCTCCCGTATGTACATGCGCGTGCGCCCGCGCCGTCAGGTTGGTGACATGCTGGGGTCTGATAGTATGTTCAAATTATGTGGCAGAAGCTATTTGAGGCATATATTCGGCCGTGCGAAGCCCTAAAACGGCTTAGCTACTAGGTTATTAATTACAGTTGAAAATGGTGAGTAACATGGCCATTTTAAAATGAACGTAACTAACATTTTGCCTCATATTCAAAAAATGCGGACCTTAACGCCGAATATGGCCATATTGATGCGAACGGAACCACCATATTGCTGAAGATCCGGCCATATCCGGTCATATTCGAGCCAAATGAACAGACCCTAATAAACCACGATTTCTGGATTTTTATTTCTGCTATCATGGAAACAAAGGAAACACTGAGCAGTCCCAAATACGATTCATGTCGAAACGGGGTGTTTTTATCTCATTATACGCTGAAATGGCTTATCCGTCTGTTTCCTATGAATAGATCTCTGATGCTCCTTCGTGACCGGAACGGAGTGCAAGGCATCTGATATGCGCAATCCACACCACTCTCTTCTAGGTAAACTAGCGCTCAAGGTGTAGGACCTACGAGCGAGTGTAGTAGAGGCAAAGGAAGGTAGAAGGGCGGCGTCTTTTCTGTGGAGAGATGGTGGCCTCTGACTGAGAGAAGTATTCATAAATCAGCAAACCCAGTCAATCATTACACCTCGATCCCCAACGTTCCCAGATCCGTCCTGTCCAACTGAGGAGTATTATCACTCTTTGTCCCCAGCCGAGCTACGTCCGTTTCTGCTCAAGTTTCCCTCGTAGATGTCCCTTTCTTCTTTCTGATAGCATCAACTCATTCAATTCCTTGTTAACGTGTCCGCAGTGTAGTGAGCTGTGCTGAACAGGTCATAGCTAATGACGGACGTCGTCCAGCCGCAGCATCCCCCGCGGGTAAGTCTGTCTACTGTCAAGGATATCCGTTGATTCGCGCATCCTGCGATATGCGCGGCTTCTGTTTGCGCATTCAGCAATATGCGCGGCTTGATCGTCGGTCGATGTAAAAATAGGCACGTCGAGCTGAACGGCAATGGCCAAGAAGGGAAGTAGGTATGGTTTGTTTCAAGATCCAAAACGTCTTCCGGATGTTAGCAAGATGAAACATGACAGCGCGAGGCCAGGGAGACACAAGCCGTGACCGTGAACTCCGGCCATATCATGTCATGGGAATAAACTTGACTCGTGCTTTTTGGAGGAGTCTCACACTGTGAAGTCAAGACGTCGGGTCCGGATGCTTCGTGCTAGGATTCCATGGAGATCCATCTCGAGACCAAGGAGTTTTGTTCGAGAGGTGATGCGGATTTTCCGGGATAGCGCTGCTGCGATTGCGGACGATTGTTGATCGATGGCGAAAGAAGAAAGCGTCCATGTATGTATGAGGCGAGTGAGAGCGAGAGCGGGCACCTCAGAAGCAAAGAGTGTGGCTGGACAGGATTGTCAAGCTTTGCCGCATTGGGAAGACGACGATGTGTGATGATCTCTCCTCAGCCCTTTGACTCGTGCACCACAGTCTCTGCCTCCAAGTTTCCTACACAGCCAGCAGCACTGGGACTCCGTCGGACTGTGATAATCTGACTGACTGTCCCTCGTGACCTTCGCTCAGTCACATACTTCTCCGTCCCTAAGTGTCTGTCGATAGCGCCAAGCGCCCTCGTTATCCGCCTGATAGAGTTCCGAGTCGCCAAATACCAGCCACGCTTAGTTGATATAAGAACCAAGGTTCGGGCTCTTGTCGCAATCGCAATCCTCGTCACCACGCCCCCTCATTATACCACACACTTGATATCAGGTCTCTACTGATATACGCCTGTCTGCCGACGCAGAAAATAGTACTATACACCACTCCTTATCCCCAATTCTGCTGCTTGTCAGACCGTTGCACACCACCAAAACATGGCCACCCAACGCCACCTCTCCCAGGCAGTCGACCTGGAACTCGAACAGCCAAACGACGACATACCGGAAGAAGATGAAGACCTTTCGCTGTCTGATACTGCGGATACTACCACATTTGCGCCGCCTGAGCGTATTGCCGCCCGTTTCTACAGCTACAGGCCCTCTGTTACTCGCAGGATGTCCTCCGCTACATCCTCTCGCCGCAATTCCCTGACCTCGAACCATTCCCAAATGTCCAATAGTTCATATCGACAAGCGTGTCGTAACAACCATGTAGCTCAGTATCTGCGCAGGGCTTCCATACTCGAAGGTCGAAAGCAGCGTCTGCAAGCTCGGGAGGCACACGCCGAACAAGTGCGGATACGCGCCGCGCTAGCCAAATGCACCCCGAGATCTTCGAACAGTGAAGAGAGGGCTCTGGCTGCTCAACGGGCGAGGGAAGAGCATCTAGCAAAGGTAGCGGGAGCATGTGCCGAAGAGGTCAGACGTGCAAAGGAGAAGTCCGAGCAGATCAAGAAACAGAGAGCCGCGGACGAAGAGAGGTCACGTCAGGAAATGGAGGACAAGCAGGCTGAAGTCCAAAGACGACGGCTGGAATACAAGAAGAATGCTCTGCGGAGACCTCGAGGGGCAAGCAGTCCTCCCAATGCCGATTCTAAGAAGACTGTCGTGGCTGAGCGGGGTCAGCTGGAGGCAGAAACTGCTGCCGAAAGGATACAAATCGCCTGGAGAACACGACGCAGGAAGAAAATTCTGGCCGCTTTTAGTGAGCTGGACCTGAGCATTGATTCGGTGCATGCCGCAACCTTCGATGAGGTTTCGGCGAAATTGCTTGACAAGAACGTTATTGCGACCTCTACAAAAGTGATGGACATGTACAACCTGCTCGCCAATGATCCCCCTGGCGAAAGAGACGCTGGTGCCCCATGTCGCACTTTCTTAACGGCATTTATGATACTTGGACACCCGACCGGAATCTTCGACAATGACGGCGAGTTGGAGAGGGATGTAATGGCAAAGGCGAAAGACCTCATCCTATGCTTCGAACAGGTCTTATCAAAGTCCACAGCTTTCAACCGCTATACGCCAACACCTACATTGTTGGAGGACCTGCTTTTGGCGCACTCTGCATACGTAAAGAGCCTTGCAGATTGGAAAGCACAAGACGCAAGCACCCTTGTTGAGATGATGGTGGGTAGCTTTGCCAATCTAGACGCCATTTGGCAGTCCGTGAAGGATGATACAGATGGTGAGGTCGCGACAGATTACAAAGATGGCATTCGCAAAAACCAGATTATGCTCTTTGCGCGACTTCAAAGACTTGCGGGCAAGGAGGCCGCCGGGAAACTTGTTCGCAAGGCCATCAACGCTAGCCGACGTAAGAATACTCCCAGGCGAAAGCCAGTCGGGGATGTTCGTCCTCGTGTCGCAGTGGAACAGGTCATCCACCCAGAAGCAGTCTCAGGCAGTGATACCGTGATGGTGCCACCCGTGGTCACATCCCCATTGGCGCCTTCTGCAGTGGTCGACACGAATGAGCAGAGCCGTTTGATCTCACAGATGTTCTCTGTCATGCCCGACAATCGGACTATAAGCCATGAACTGGCTCTTGATAAAGATTACAGAATGGGCAACGAGCGTGCTACTGCATTCAGGAAGCACCTCAATGAGACAATGTGCGCGGACATGCTGAAAGGATTCAAAGAGGGTCAAGGCGATGCGTGGACTGTCGCCATGGTTGAGCACGTGCGGTCGAAACTCCTTCACGTTGTCAAAGCTGGTCCCACCAATACGCTTATCAGCGAAGTTCTTGACCCTGTGTTGTCCGCAAGGCAATGTGCGGAAGGGGTTTTCTCGTATGACAAGTTCTTCGACTTCATGGCAAAGTTGCTACCAAAGCTGTGTGCGCCTTTTCGCGACGAGGAAGTCCAGGCGTTGGTTCAAGATCTCAGACGAGATGGCAGTCTCGAAGAGATGATCACCAAATTGGGCAGACTTCTCCGCACGATAGACGACTTGACTCTTGACCACTCCAACTTCATGCTCATGAAGAGCAAACCTCTCCTGCTTCAACATGCTGCCGAATACGAGCGATCTTGCTTTGCCAAAGATCTTGAAAATGGCGTCACAACCCTCCAGAAGACGAAGAGATGGTGGCATAATGCGAACGTCAACTGCTACACGGAGAGCGACCAGCGGGATCCCCGTGGGAACCTTACGGTGCAGAAGATTTACGCACGTGGTCTCGTCGATCTTGCCATCGCATCCACTCCTCTGAAAGAGAGTGAGCTTCCAGAAACCCTTGGCGTCGATGCCGATCGACTGAGGCAGATTCGCGGTGATGCTGTTAGAATCACTACAATTGCTGCTATCCTACTATCGGCCAAGAGTCTTCTCAAACGCGACACCCGTCAGCAGTGGGCTCCCGAAGCACGTAGGATGTGGGAAATTTTACGCCTGGGTTATGGCAAAGATGATGAGGCGATCCCTACCAAGGTCTACTCGGTGATTGAATCTTCCCGGACGATGTCACCCGCTGCCAAAGCGCAACTACAGGGCATGATCCCGCGCCTCCTTTCCCAGGCTGAGTCTGGCAAACTTACCGACGCGACTGCCAAATTGTTGTTTCAGCGACTGAAGACTCACATCTTCAAACGCATCTCAGCAGCGAGTGATCGCGAGCGGATCAAGATCGCCACCTCGACTGGCCAGGAGTTGGCCACGATGGGATTCCCCGATTTCATGGAGAATATCGGTGGGATTGTGGAGCTATTGAGCAAAATCAGCGATGCTGATCGCAAGGCCCACGGTATGTGGTACGAGGAGATTGCCACTGAGTGTAAGGAGATGGGTGAGCGTGAGGAGAGAGCTGCTTCTGCTTTGGATTCACCGGCGAGCCCACGATCGGATGCTTGAGGGTACAGGTCTACTACACAACATGCTCATTTGGCGAGGAGTTTTGGTTTCTGCTCTGCTGTGAGTACTAATTTGGGACCGATTACATATTTGGTCTGGCATGATATGGCGTTGCGATGGTTTTATTTATCTTCTTGACTTATGAGGCATTCACTAACGATAGCATGATCGCGGAGTTTGATTGGGACTTAGAATGGGTTTGAATGGATATCATGTACGAATAGGGGAATTGGGATGAACGACAGATAGGACAGATTGACATGCTCCCGTTGGATATCACGGACAGATTGACATGCTCCCGTTGGATATCACGTATTGCTAAATTGATACCTCTTTGATTACTGTGTCGTTCCCCTCAGTGTCCCGTGGATCATTGACCTTTTCGCTTTGCTTTTGGGGATGGGATTCTTGGCCTTCCCTATTAGGACAGGTGGTCGATAATCCGCGCCGTCGTGTTACCCGTGATGCTTACGACACCTTTCCAATAACGTTACAGAATGCGACCTTCCTTCCTTTGTATCAGGTTCTGATACATCTTCTCCCTTGGAATACCCTTTTTTCATAAACTCCGAATGTTAATGTCGTACTGGACACGGTGACCCCAATCCAATTCTCAAAACTTCGGGCTACATACGACGGCGGGAGGAGATCCCGCAAACACCTCCGGATCCCACCAAACTCAACTCCCTCATTCACAGTTCCACCACTATTATACTGGTAATAGAAATAACAACAAAACCTACGTTGGCATTGCGATTGGCAGTGAGCGTTCACCATTTCTTCCCTCGGGCTTGGTCGTAAGCTCCCTCAATACTCGTACTCGTTCGCCAATCCAAATACTGGGAATATGTCTGGACCTGGTGCGGATGCGGCGAGTAAGAGTAGGAAGAGGAATAGAAAGAAGAAGGGGGCAAATGCTGGGAAGGCGGAGGGAACGAATGGGGATGTTGTGGTGAGTAATGGGACTGGAAATGGGAATGGGGCGGGGAGTGGTGATGAGGTTGAAGATTTGGGGAAGGAGGATAAGGATGGAGATAGAGATGTGGACAATAGTGTAGGTTCTCTTCTTGTCTGTCGATGGCTGGAAAGCTGGCTGGTGGAGAGCAAGGTTGCGCACTGCTGTTAACCGTCGCAATCCTCGAAGTCCTCGCCTTGCAACGGCCAATCTAAAAAGTAGAAACTGCTGACGATTTCGCAGCCCGTGGAATCCATATCCGAAGTGGAAGACGAAGAAGTCGAGGTGCCGGAAACCATACCACCCATACCGCTCGCGTCCAACTCTAATTCCACGCCCGCGCTTCAATCGCCTGTTAAAATCAACGGTGTAAAGATGGACAGTTCTACAGATACGTCGGAAAGACTGGATGCGCTGGCTCGGGAAAGAGATGCTCTAAGAGATGAGGTTTCGCAACTACGTCAATCGCTTGAGGCTGTACGAAGTAAACACGAAGAAGAAGTTGGTGGTTTGCAAGAGCAACTGGAAGATACACAATCAGGGAAAGAGCATGCGGAGACACAGTATCAAGAGCTTTTGGGCAGGGTGAATACGATCCGGACACAGTTGGGCCAGAGATTAAAAGCATATGCTGTATGTTTTGGGCATTCTAGTCATTTGGACAGGGAACCTAACCTATTCACAGGAAGAAGTTGCACAAGCCAACTCGCAGATCGAAGACCTTGAAGAAGAAAACCGAAAAGCGCACGAAAAAAACGAGTCGTTACAAGAGGAGCATGAACAACAATCAAGGGAAGTCGAGACGCTTCGTTCGAGGACAAATCTTTCGCAACAGAATTGGCTGAAAGAGAGGGACGAGCTTATACAGCGGGAGGCGTTTGCGAGGGAGGAGTTCGAGACGGCGAAGCAGGCCATGCAGGACTGGGAAGTTCTAGCCATGGAGGAGCGATCATTGCGGGAGAGCCTAAGCGAGAAGGTCTCAGAACTGGAGGATCAATTAAGCAACCAACGGGAGAGCTACGAGAGGGCTTCTGCTGAAAGGGATACGCAGAGTCAAGCTGTAGATGGCTTGCAGAGGGCTCTTAGGGATATACAAGATGGTGCGTATAGGCAAACACATCTCTTTCGGAGGGAGATACTAACGTCTCACAGCACGAAAGAAAGAACTACGCGAACTCGTCGAAAACTCCCAATCGCAACTCGAATCTCTCCGAAAACAACTCCAAGCAGCTGAAGAGACCTCCTCCTCCGCTCAAGCCGAACTTCAGGCTGCGCAGAAAGAGCTCACACGCGCCCTCTCCTTTGAAAAAGAAGTCAAAGAGAAGAGTCTGCTTATTGGCAAATTGAAGCATGAAGCGGTGATATTGAATGATCACCTCACCAAGGCGTTGAGGTTTTTGAAACAGAGGAAACCGGAGGATATGGTTGACAGGCAGTTAGTGACGAATCACTTTTTGCAGTTTATCGTTATGGATCGGGCGGATCCAAAGAAATTCCAGGTTCTACAGCTCATCGCGGCGCTGCTGAGTTGGTCAGACGGTTAGTTCTTTCGCGCTTGATATTGAGCAATACGATCAGAGAATTGACAGGCTACAGAACAGAAAGAACAAGCTGGTCTCGCTCGCCCTGGCGCTCCTACATCCTCTACCCTCGCATCGACATTACGATTACCCTCGTCGCCCTTCCGAAAGACACCTTCTACGCCGAGTTTGAGTACGCAACTTGATAATAGTGCATCTACGCCGACGAGCAAAGAGAGCTTGGCAGAGTTGTGGAGTGATTTTCTAGAAAGAGAGGCAGAGGAAGGAAAATCTGGAAGTAGACGGCCGAGTACGGCCACACAAGGCAGTCACACACCCACATTGGAGAGATAAGGTGATGGTTTCAACCAAAGTGAAGGCCCATCTAGAGAGGAAGGCTAGGTTTGATAACTTTCGATCTGGGTTGATGATCTTTTCTTGGAGTTTGATGAGGCTTCTGCTGATGTTGGGTTGAGCATGTAACATCATCTAACATATGTTTTCATGGGCGGCATCATATGGCTGTCCTGCAACCATTCGGTCAAGCAAAGCCTCGTAAAGCTTGTGGGCTCACCTAATTACAATTTCTTCTTGTCCTAGATTCGGTCCCGATTTGGATTATGCTGAAAAGCATGGTCTGTTGTTTGTTTGCTAGAATACTATATGGGGCCACTTACGATACAAATAGGCTGGAATTTTGAAGACTGATTGGAAACTCATACGTGGAAACTATACGGGGTCCCTAGATCTCCTACGCCTTAAGCTGCTGTTATTCTCAAAGTCCTCATACGAACCACAATCTCATTAACTATTTGACAAACTCGAATTACGTTTGTATACATTAGAGAGGCTGAACTGACCACCAGCCTCAGGTTCCACTGTGTAACGTGTGAAAGGTTAAGAGCTGTGCACATGTTTCATACATATCTACACTCACCAATCGGCTTGTTTTTCTTTGCGCTTTACTTGACGCTTTATATCTTCCTTGTAGGAGTATTTCTTATCAAGCAGTTGTAACCGCTGTTCTTTCATCGTCTGGTGTTTTCATGTCCATTCTAAGCGCTTGAAATGTGGCTTTCTCAGTATCATGACTCGCTTGATGGACGGTTGGAATGTGTGCCGTTTCCCCCCTTACTTTGGGTAGTGACGAGGAAGTATTCTTTGATGATGCTTGTCTCGAGTTGACCAGATTGAAAGAGGGATGTTGGAAGGTCTTTGAAATGTGATGACGTTTTGAAGTATGCTTTGGTGGATACCTGGTTTTATCGGTATGAAGATGAGCTGCTCCAACTTGAACTATTGATGTAGAGATAGCTAGTATTAAGTTGCCTAGTCTTTTTACTCGTGTGTTAGGAGTTGGGATGGTGATGGATATCAAGGTTGTATATTGTGTATTTTTGGTTCGTGACAGGTGGTTTTTATCTTTGCTATTGCAACATTTCATCATCGTCATCTTGTGTTCCTCCATATCCATTCTCCCTATCTTCGGCATCCTTCTCCCGTCTTGCTTGTTCTTTGGAGGAGGCGATGCGTCTGTTCCAAGCCACATTAGCACGTATTCAACTACAAAAAATTGTGAGAGGAAGTGTACGACATACCTCAACCCATCAATAACCCCACCCACAAATGCCCTACTCTCACAGACCTCCAAGCCACCAACCCCATTGAACTTAATCCCACCCCCGGCGTCCAAAACCTCCGTCCCCTCCCTTATTTTCGCCATCCGCACCTCCCTTAAATCCCTCATCAACCGTCTAACCTGATCCACATCTTCAAAATCATCCGGTGCCGCTTGTAATAGTATTTCACCCAGTTCTTGCCAGTGATATGGTAGTGCGTTTGGCGGCGCCGTAGATATGGAGGAGTCTAGGAAGGGAGCGGTTGTTGTGGAGGCACCAGGTGGTGGTTTTGGAGGTGGGGAGAAGGCTTGATTTTCGGGATCAATTTCATGGTCGAGGATGCCTTGGAGGGAGTTTATGCGGAGCCAGGGGGGAGGGGCGATATTGGCGCGGCGTTGTTTTTTTAGTAGGAGGGCGAGCCAGAGGGGGACGTTTTTCCGGTGTGGTGGTATGAGGGTTGGTGTTTGGCCCTGGGAGATGTTGTTAGCTTTTGGAGCACGGTGTGGTTGGTGTTGTGATTGCATACATGAGATCCAGCATTGGCGGGGTCAACTCACCGAGAGGAGATTGAGGCTTTCGAGTCTTTGTCGCGGTATCACCGTCACCAATTCCATCTCGCACAAGAAGGCAACTTCGGGCGGCGTGAGCCCTGGTGGCAGTGGTAAGGCCATTGTGTTGAAGAATTCTGGTGATGATTGAGGGGCAAAGACGCGTCGATATTTGATTTGAGACGCGTGCTGAAAGCTTGGGCCAGCCAGTTGTCTTTGTCCTCTTTTCGGAGATCCTCGAGGTCCTCTCCTGAACACCAAACATGCTTGTCTCCAGATTTTGTGATGAGTGAAATCCAGAGAAAGGACGGTGCTGACGGTGGCCATTGGATTGCCATCGGGACTGCGTTTGTCACCGCTTGTTCTGCCATCTGGCTGTCCAAGGTTTCCGAGATAGTCCCTGAGCCCTACCTTGTAAGCAGTTCAGCTTCGATTTGCAGGAGAAAAGGCTCACTGAGAATTCTAGGACGAAGTATTTCATGTTCGGCAAGCTCAAGTATATTGCAACGGAGATTTCCATATCTGGGATCCAAAAATCACAACGCCTCCAGGACTGTGTGTGACGGATTATATGCCTTGACAGCTGATCGCTGATAATTCATAGCTACCTCGTATCATGGCTCATTTTTAAGATCACTGGAGAATGCTCCATCACGGCTCTACGAACTCTTAATGTTGGAACATCAATGCTGGCTCCATATTTAACTTACAAGATCATTCTTGGTCTTTCTCCTGAATCTACCTCTCCAGCAAAATCCCAATGGTCTGCCCTATCCGCAGCGAACATTTGGCTGTTCCCACCACTCTTCTTCTTCTCCGGACTCTACTATACGGACGTGCAGTCTGCCTTATGGGTTCTATTGTCCTTTCAAGCATATTTACGCTATGAAAAAGATGGATTTCAAAGCTTCTCCGAAGCAATCTCATTCATCCGGTTTGGCATCATTGCCATCTTCTTCCGTCAGACAAACATATTCTGGGTTGCTGTATTCCCGGCCGGTCTGGGTATCGTATCGAGTCTCAGACAGTCGGCTCAAAAAGCGGCTTGCATCCAGAATGTTGGTTTCTGGGAGATGTGCGAAGCCTCCTGGTACGAATCTGCTCTATACGATCCACCAGTCGAGGAAGCCTCGATTGAAGGTTACATGAAGACAATCGTGTCGATTGTAATTGTTGCTCTCGGCAATCTCTCCAAAATTGTTCAGCCACTAGCGCCTTGCATTTTTATGCTTGCTGCCTTTGGTGGATTTGTTTTCTGGAATGGCGGTGTGGTTTTAGGTAAGAAAGTCGGTCCAGGACACCAAGATTATCCTAACAATTGCCCAGGTGACAAATCGAACCATGTTGCGACCATACATCTCCCGCAAATGCTCTACATTTGGCCATATCTCGTCTTCTTCTCCATCCCGGTCTTGTTACCGCCTATGGTCACATCTACAATGGACGTCTTCACCCATGCGTCAAGCGCAGGCAGCATGTTCAGACACACCTTGACGTTCACAGTAACAACCATCCTCGCCGCTGGAGTCATTCACTACAATACTATCGTACACCCCTTCACGCTAGCAGACAACCGACACTATGTCTTCTACGTGTTTCGGATCCTCTTAAGACACCCAGGAATTAGATATGTCGCAGCTCCGGCGTATATCTTTTGCTCCAATATCGCCATTCAGGCGCTTGGGAGCACAAAGAAGGTTTCACAGGTCACGCAGAAGTCCGATCGGATCTCCATCGTGATCTCATCTGTTCATAGAAATACTGCCAGTTTTGTCATTATTTGGTTGGTAACCACAGCACTTTCTCTTGTCACGGCGCCTCTCGTAGAACCGCGATACTGTATCATTCCGTGGATCATGTGGAGACTTAATTTGCCTCGCTCGGTAGAGACCACGTCGGAGACGAAGTTGACCAAGGAAAGCGGATTGTTGGAGGTGTTGAAGAACGACCGGACGAGGCTGATATTTGAAACGCTTTGGTTTTGCTGTATCAATGCTGTGACGGGGTATATCTTCCTGTATTGGGGATTCTCATGGCCACAAGAAGAAGGGAAGACTCAGAGATTCATGTGGTGAGATTGGAGATCATAGAGTAGATAGATATAAGAAAGAGAGTATATCTCGACTCGGAATCAGTCGATGCTGCGAGATTGAAATCGCAGCTGACAAATGCACGCGGTTCGGAATTGACTCCCTGAGCGTAATTACTGTGTTTACATAAGAAACCTAGGCATCAAGAGGGTCATTACTTTCGTTGCCTTGTGTGTTGTGCATATTTTCGGTGGCACTCTTGCGGAACGGCTCTTGATGAACCACCTGCAAAGTCCCCCGCCGAGCCAAACAGCTAAACTCAACTCAACTCACAACCACCGACCACAACGCAGCGCCCACACAAACTTCACCTCTCGATTAGACGCTCTCTCCGCCTTTGCATGAGTGCATAATCGCCTCCGCATCCAAATCCAGCAGTTGGAGGAACCTTAGAGCTTCCGGAGCAGACCAACCGCACAAGTCCCAACCATGTCTATGTCCATCGAAGAGCTGGACGCGACTGTGCGCGCCTTCTTTGAGGGCCGCGGCGAGCCGGTATGCTTCATGAAAGTCACTTGAAGCTGAAGCCAATGGCTAACTCGATACTCGCAGCAAAAACAAGCTCAAGCTACTCTGAACCAGGTATGCGCTCTTCCTCCACCTACATCCTCGACGCTCGCCACTGACACCTCTCCCACAGTTCAAGGAGAACCCCGACGCATGGCTTCTCGTCGACAAGATCCTCGACCAAGCCAGCTACCCACAGACAAAATGCAAGTCTCCGCCTACACAAGGAAGGAAAAATCAAGATCGCTAATAGCTGGGCAGACATTGGATTACAGGTACTGGACCATGTAATCAATACGCGTTGGCGAGTCCTGCCGCGCGATCAATGTCAAGGTGTGTGAAAAGTTTTGCTGTCCATGGAAGACGGTAAATTGACTCTCGCAGGCATTCGAAATTTCGTCGTCAACTTCATTATACAGATGTCAGGCACCGAGGAGAGCCTACGCCAGCAGCGCGCCCTTATCACTAAGCTGAACATGACTCTAGTCAACATTCTCAAGCAGGAATGGCCGCACAACTGGCCCACCTTCATCAACGAGATTATCCAGTCCTGCCACAGTAGCATACCCATCTGCGAGAACAACATGGTCATCCTGCGATTGCTTTCCGAAGAAGTCTTCGATTTCTCCGCCGACCAGTTGACATCTACAAAGACGAAAGAGTTGAAGCAGAGCATGTGCGACGAGTTCACGGCCATCTATCAACTGTGCTCGGAGATCTTAACCACAGCTTCCCAGGCCAGTTTGATCAAGGCAACTTTGGAGACCCTCCTACGGTTCCTCAACTGGATCCCATTGGGCTACATTTTCGAGACGCCTCCATCGGGCGTGAGCTTGATTGAGACGCTGCGCAGCCGCTTCTTGGAAGTCCCTGAATTCCGCAACATCACTTTGAAGTGCTTGACCGAAATCGCTAGCTTGCACGTTGATCCGATCTACAACGAGAAGCTTGTTCAAATGTTCACAGATACACTGACCGCAATTTCTAAGATCATACCACTCTCGCTCGATCTTAAAGTCACTTACTCGAGCAGCAACGGTCGCGACCAAGAATTTGTACAGAATCTCGCCTTATTCCTCACTACGTTCTTTACTATGCACCTATCTGTGATCGAGACCTTACCGAACCAAGACTTCCTCCAACATGGCCACTTCTACCTCATCCGAATCAGCCAGATCGACGACCGAGAAATCTTCAAGATTTGCCTGGAATACTGGACCAAGCTGGTCTCCGAATTATACGATGAGCAACAGCAGCTGCCTGTCAGCGACATCAACCCGCTTCTTAACATGAGCGGCCTTTCTGGGCTGGCGAACGGCAACAGTCGCGAAGGGTTTAATCTGCGCAAGAACAAGTACACTCAGGTTCTCACAAATCTGCGAATGTGTATGATCGAAAAGATGGTTCGTCCGGAGGAAGTCCTCGTCGTCGAAAACGATGAGGGTGAAATTGTCCGTGAATTTGTGAAGGAGAGCGACACCATCCAGCTCTATAAGAGCACGAGAGAATGCCTGGTCTTCCTCACCCATTTGGACGTACAGGATACAGAAACTATCATGTCCGAGAAACTTGCCCGTCAAGTAGATGGTTCTGAGTGGTCATGGGCCAACTGCAATACCCTTTGCTGGGCTATTGGTTCCATCTCTGGTGCTATGAACGAAGAGACCGAGAAGCGATTCTTGGTCACCGTTATCAAAGACCTTCTAGGCCTGACGGAGATGAAGCGCGGCAAGGACAATAAGGCTGTTGTTGCCAGTAACATCATGTATATTGTGGGACAGTACCCACGTTTCCTCAAGGCTCATTGGAAGTTCTTGAAGACTGTCGTTAACAAGTTGTTTGAGTTCATGCACGAGACTCACGAGGGTAAGCATGATTAATTGGTCTGGCGCGAACCCCATTCGGATAGCTAAACTCCAACAGGTGTCCAGGACATGGCTTGCGATACATTTATCAAGATCGCCAACAAGTGCAGGAGACATTTTGTCGCACACCAGCCAGGCGAGGCCGAGCCCTTCATTGATGAAATTGTTCGGAATCTGCGCCGCATCACATTGGACCTCTCACCCCAGCAAGTGCACACTTTTTACGAGGCTTGCGGCTACATGATCTCTGCGCAAGGTCAGAAAAGCATTCAGGAAAGACTCATCTCCGAACTGATGGCCATCCCAAATCAGGCTTGGGACAGCATTATTATCAATGCAAACCAGAACCCAGCTACTCTCCAAGACTCCGAAACCATCAAGATCATCGGCAATATCATGAAGACCAACGTAGCTGCCTGCAGCTCAATCGGAAGCTATTTCTACCCCCAGATTGGCCGCATCTATCTGGACATGCTGGCGATGTACCGTGCATCAAGCGGTCTCATTGACGAGGCGGTCCAGCGTGATGGTCCTATTGCAACCAAAATGCCAAAGGTCCGTGGCCTTCGCACGGTTAAGAAAGAAATCCTCAAGCTTGTCAACACATACGTGGAGAAGGCCGATGATCTCGAGATGGTTCACAGTACCCTCGTGCCTCAATTACTGGAGGCAATCCTCACTGACTACAACCGAAACGTTCCAGATGCACGAGAGCCACAAGTCCTGGAGGTGATGACCACGATCATCAACAAGCTACACGTACGTTGGAGACCCAATCTTAGCAGACATATGGTCCGCTTGCACTTTTGATGTTATCGAAATAAAGCTAACATATTCACAGAGCTTGATGGAAGATCAGATTATGCCCATCATGGACAGCGTCTTCGAATGCACACTCGACATGATCAACAAAGACTTCTCAGAATTCCCTGAACACCGTGTCGAGTTCTTCAAACTGCTCCGCACCATCAATTTGCGCTGCTTCCCTTCGCTACTCAAGCTAGATGGCCGGCAATTCAAGTTCGTCATCGACTCATGCATGTGGGCTAGCAAGCACGACAATCGTGAAGTCGAGGGTGCTGGTCTTGCGATGTGCAATGAGCTCATCTCAAATATGGCCGAGACTGATCCCCAGGTCTGCAACACATTCTTTGAGAACTTCTTCACGACCATTCTCCAAGATGTCTTCTTTGTCCTTACCGACAGCGATCACAAGTCTGGTTTCAAATCGCAGGCCACTCTTTTGGCTAAGATGTTCTGGCTGGTCGAGTCCAACAAGCTTCAGGGCCCTATCTACACACCCGACTTAGCACCTCAAGGCACACCTAACCGCGAGTTCCTGCGACAATTTGTGGGCAACCTGCTGACGACCGCTTTCCCTAACCTCACTGCCGCTCAGATCTCGAACTTCATCGATGGACTGTTCGCGACGAATACCGACCAGAACCGCTTCAAGCTTATCCTCCGTGACTTCTTGATATCTCTCAAAGAGTTCTCTGGCGATAACGCTGAACTGTTCGCCGAGGAGCGCGAGCTCGCTGCGAAGACTGCCAAAGACCAGGAGCGCGAGCGTGCCATGAAGGTTGGTGGGTTGCTTAAACCATCTGAGCTTGATGACGATGAATTGTGACGGGACGATCTCGACCTCTCGATCGAAAAGGCTACACGCTCGCAATGGGATCAGTACGGCATGGCACGATCATTATCAGACTACCCTACGAATAGCACGGAAGCACAAGTCGATGAATGGTATGCGCTATGAGCAAGAGAAAGAAAAGTAATGAATAGAAATGAAGATGCCATGCTTCTGGATGGAAGAAGGCATGAATATATTCGGACTTGAAAGGTGTATTTGAAACAGTCATAGCAGGGGCGTGTCATTTGGGGATCTGGACTCTTTTTTCTTCTTCCTTCTTCTTTTTTTCTCTCTCTCCATCGCGCGAGAGATGGCTGGGATTGCAAAAGCATAGCCATCCTTTCCCCCTCCTCTGCCATAGATATCCTATAGTGAAGACCTCGAGGCGTCTCCTTGCTACTTTTTTTTTTTGGAGGCCGGTACCTTTCTGAGGCGACGATATTCAATGAAATGTGCTTGCTTGTATATGACTGCTGTTTCTTTTTCTTTTGTTTTTGCATTCCGTACACTCGGGACGTGTCGTTGATGGTATTTGCTGGCTTTGTTTATACTACTTGGTTTGGTAGTTATAACTCTTCATGGGTTGGAGAGGTAAGGATACATACGTACGAGCAATGGTACGTACGGGCTATTGGAGGGAAGGAAGGAAGGAAAGACCATTGATGGAGAATGGGTGATGTGATATGCGTCCAGAGGGAGTATCGAAAGAGGTATGCTCTGGTTGGATCGGTCAAGTCAAGTGAAGGAAATGTTGTTGGAGAGGGATTGGTGAGCCCCATGTATTTGTATTTCTTCATGGATATATACTTTCAATGTACTATCAAGCGTGGTTTTTCTTTTACCCTGCCTTCTTCTGTCTTTACTCTGCACCAGCACCAGCACCAGCACCCGTAAAGAAGCAGAACAGTAAGTTACCATCCCGGCATCTCTATCCGCAGAGTCCAAATAGCCCAAACCAACATCCCAAGTCTAATAATATAGGATAGATCAAAAGCAAAGGCAAAAAACAAGTATATATCTTCCCCGTTTACCATCCTCAGCTTGCATTTCTCTGTCTCGAGTTTGGCATTTGCCCCCCTTCCCCTTCCCCCTCCCCCCCTACAAATCAACACTCTCGTTGAAATGCAAGACCCCATTCGACTGCACCGTCCCATCAATCCCTTTCCCTGCATCCCTCCCAACGAAGAGACGTGTATCGGCGGAATCGGGTTTGGCGTGGCTAATGTCACCAATCAATACCAGACCGGCTGTCTTGATAGTTTCAACGAGGCGCGGTGCAAGATTCTGTTAACAAAGTTTACGAAATTAGCAATGGCATGAAGAAGGTGAATTGACACTGGGAACAACTCCGCGCAATGGTAATCGCCAGCAAAGAATATACAGGTTGGTGTGAAAGCGAGGGCAGAACGTACCATTAATTCATGGTTGCAAATCAAGCCCATGAAATTGTTGTTTTTGGCGATTTGGACGGCTTCCTTGACGGAGAGACTGGCCCTCGGGACATTTTGTTCGTTGGTAAAAGTGGTTCCGATACCGAGTTCGTTGCAAAGGAGAACGGGGTCTAGAACACCAGTTAGTTTTGCGAAACAGGTCGCACGTAGGATAGAAGACTCACAATTCGGTTGCTTCCAATTCAACGCCGTACAGATATCCGGGTTGAGACTGGAGAAGACAATACTCCGCAAAAAACCCTCACTCTCCTCGCGCATCTGCCGAGCATGCTCAAACACAGCTGTAAGAAGAGCATCTGCAAAGTCGTTAATATTAGGCGTTGGACCCAAGCGAAGGTTCCGCTCCTGTTCTCTTGACGGATACATGACATGGATCTCTACATGAGTAGAGCCCGGCAACGCAGCGAGAGCCTCTCGGAGCGTGGAAAATGAGTTGTTGAACATTGCGTAGATGATGCTTTTCGGGTCGGTACCATCGATTGCCATCTCGTCCTGTAACCTGTCCCTCAGGTTTGAATTTCTGTGGTCCCGACCGAGTGATTCAAATTGTGCCCATGTGAGGCGGTTGAGAGGAATTTCGATAGTGTCCGCAACCTGCAGTTTCCACTGTGGAAATAACACTGCCACGCCATCGCTTGTCAATTGCACATACAAGCGAACATAGTCGCCTGATAAACTTGATCCAGTGATGAGCGCAGCGTTGTGTGGTTTTTGATCTGTTTCTTTCCAATATGTTGCGAAGTGGGTAATCTCAAGGGGCTGTCCAGAGAATGGCGTGATGACTTGAAACGTAAAACTTATCCTGCCAATGGCACGTAACCGAGGATCAAGAAGTTCGAGATGCCATTCTCCACTGCTGCTTGCTTTGCCGGTAAACACTTTTGAAGATGCGACTGCTCTTGCAATCACTCTTGCTCCAAAGGTGGGGTAAACGTCGAAGTCTATGGAGAAGGTATCCAAATTGTCGATCTGGAAGGAAATGACTCGCAATTCGTCCTGAATTGGAAGTAGTAAGTTGCGGGGGATGAGATCTGATGATTTCGAAGATATTGTGAGGCGAGCTGCAGGATATTTGTTGTCGTCGTAAAACTGGATGGCTTCGTAAGGAAGTCCTCCAAAATTTATGATGACATAGGTTTTGGAATCGAGGAAGTTGTGACCGTACCGGCGAACAGGTATTATAGGCGAGGGTAGAATAAGAGGTGGAATGTCGTGGGCGTCTCGGACTCTTGCTGTAGGGGTTATCGTCGGCGGCTGCGAAGGAGGCAAAGGAGCTCTCATCATGACCTTTTGTGATCGCGCAGCATCTTGTTCTTAAATTAGCACACATCTTGATAATGCGGTCCAATCGCGTTGAAATTCTGGCACCTTCTCGCCATAAAATTGCCAGGAATTAATCACCAACGACGCAGGATCCAACATACCTTGTTCATTTCGGGCCTCGACTCGGGCGGCAAGCAGCTGTATACAGGTCAAGTGGCCCTCCCACGTCGCGTAATATAAAGCCGACAGGCCCTTCTCATCGAGTACATTTGCGTCCACTTCACTCTCGAGCAGCCATTGTACGCCGGCGGCATTGCCTTCGCTGGAGGCATGGAATAATGGCGTCCACTGGTATAGTTTGTCGCGTTGATCCAAGTCCGCTCCATATTCTCGGAGCAGCGATAATAATTGTGGAGCCTCACTGGATCTCGCAGCAAGATGCTGCGGATACAGACCCTCTGCATCGGCTAGGAGTTGTGGCCGCCTGGTCAAGATCTCCTTGACAATGAGCACGTCAGCGTGTTGACATGCTAGATTCAGTGGAATGTGGTCTGTAACCGAAATGGGCTCTATCCTTGCGTTCTGCAGAAGAAGTGTGTGTACGGTTTGGAATTGCGACTTTGATATTGCGTGGATGAGAGGGGTGAAGTTGTCGTGGTCCTTGACATCAATCGTGCTTGGTTCAGCTGCAAGAAGATGGCGAACTAGCTCGTCGGCGCCATGCATGCAAGCATAATGCAAAGGTATCCTCCCATAGATGTCCACTGCACTGGCGGCTGTCCGTCCTTGCAAGCCGATTTGAAGCAGACTTTCCCGCCCAGAGATTGCGGCTCGATGAAGAATGTTACGGTGGTTGATAGCATCAATCTCCTGGAGATCAACCTGATTCGTCTGTAAGAGCAACTGTAATATGGAATCGGGTGCCTCTTCGGCTGCACTAAGAAAGGCCTTGGTGATACGTTGCTGGGCGTTTGGCAGTGTGGATACGCGCCGAGCCCAGTCCTCCACCTCGGAGAGATTGCCTGCCTTGAAGGCCTGGAAAATCCGTGGATCGAGCTCGGAGTAATCCTGCGTTGTTGGTGGAGCAGGCACCTCATGATCGCCGTTGGTCATGCTGTATTGCATCCTCTCCCCGTCCGCCCATGCTGCGAAGTCGAGCATATTGCTCGTCGCCTGATCGGATAGCTCGCTAATGACATCGCGGTTGAATATCGGCTGCACTTCGACAGCCCTTGACAGAAAGATGACTTTGGTATCTGACTTGGAGGCCTTATCCCATTTCTTCAAAATCTTCGAGAACGCTGTCTGGTTTATTTCAATAAACTGCTGGAGCTTTGCAAGATCGCCACCGAATTGTCGGAACCCTTCCTCGAGCGCAATGTACCGGGAGGAGACCTTGGATGCCGGAGGGTTATGGGCTTGCATCGACTTCTTTTGTTCGAGAAGTGAGCTCAGCCGTAGTTTCAATTCTGCTTCCTTTTGTAGGTAGAAGGTGTTGACCTTTTCGAGTTCTCGGTCCTAATGAACTGTCAGTATATCCAGCATGGCATCCTTTGACGCTATCAACAGCATGCAAATCAGTCATGATGATGGGCGCATTAAAAACAGGTACGAATCTACGTTGGGATAGACTCTGAGCTAGTGTAAGAAAGTCTCCAGTCTTGACATTCAAATCGATGGTCAGAAGAATTCTGAGGAGCTTTTCGTTCCACAATGCCAGGAACGGCCAGCGGCTAGAATCAAGCATATCGAAGGAGATCCAGATTCTCGGAGACTCCGGAGGCTCCAAGGGAATGGCGTGAAGTGGTATGAAGCGTTGTTCAAAGGAGACGTAGCACGCTCAGTAGCTAGACGGGCCATGTGCTCGCGGACATCTAGTGAAAGCTCAACACTGGCGGAAGAAGTTTTTCCAGATGGAAGTCCGCGTCGGAGACCACATATGGGAGTATGTCGACAGGATTTGAATTTCGAAGAAATCGCGGGTGCGAGGGTTCTGACGAGGTTCTTGATCCAATGTTGCCAAACGTGCAAAGAATATCCAAAGGGAAACAGCGTGACGTATGGATATGAGAGACTGGAGGTCTGCGACTTGCACGATGGGTTGGTAGATGGATACAGGAGATGGTGTGTTGGAAGTACAATAACCAAGGGGGCATGCACACTTTCGGAAGCAGGAGCCGCAGTTCCGGAGGAACAATGTGATTCAATGAAGCACCAGACTAGCATGGAATGGAACGCCGGAAGATCTACAAACCCATAATTCAGATGCAAGTGAATGAACGTACCAATCTGAAGAAGAAAGAAGCCTTATTGGCCTTCAACGAGGCCCGCGGGTCTTGAGGCTCTGGAATTCCATCACAGCCCTGAGGTTGCAGTACAGGAGTCGCACTCAGTGTTTTGATAAGCTGGCAACCAGTCAGCCTATCTTGTATCATTCCAAGGCCCGATGACACTCACCTTCTTGAGAGCTTTATAGTCGACGAAACTGGCGGCATACTCTGGAATCTCGAGTTGCCTCTTCTGAATCTGCTTGCCGAATTTCCTAGAACGCGCAGGGGCATCGTCAACAACAGATGGATCATCAGATTTGGGGAATGAGGCGATCCGAGTGTCTTTGGGAACATCGGGATCCATGGTGATGTAGGTGGAGCGGAAGATTGACGTACATGGTGTAAGCTGGAAATTATAGGGCGGCAGCAGCAGCCTCTCGACAGGAGAGAGGAGCAGTACACGAAGACGCAGCTCTGGGCAATTCTAGGCGGTCTCGATGGTCACAGTGGGTGATGGTTGAACGTGCGTGGGGTGGTCCTCGCACAAGGCGCACGTTACTCGAGCTGGCGGAGGTTGTCCGGGGGGTGGCAGGCCGAAAGAGGAAATGATGACTTCGAGTATTTGATTTTGGGAAGGCAGAATCAGGGATTTGCGGTGGTGACTTGTTTTGCGATATAGATGCAGGTCGTTGAAGTCGGAGCTGTCAATGGAGGCAGGGTATTGCTGGAGAGCAGCTGGAGGTATGTTAGGTACCGGTCCAGGTAAGACACAGGCCAGCAGCACTTGCAGGTCAGAAGACCGACACCGACCAGCGATGAGGGAACGAGGGACACTCGGAGGCTCTGGCCGGCTCGGAGTGAGAAGTGCACTGCACTGCAGCTGGTGTGGTGTGGAGTGAAGGTTGCAATAATGGCGAGAGTGGACGCTCGTACCCTAGCCAATCAAATAAACACGTTCTGAGGTGTGCAGTGGATCCCGTCATGCATGGAATGGCCGTAGAAGCTTCAGTTTGTTCCATTGGAAAAATCAATCATGAAATACCTATTATTGCAACCATGTATGTCCTGTTCGCTACTACTGTGATACACCAAAAGCCCACACACATACTAGGTACTACTGTAGTACTGTAGTAGCATCCCCGTCGCCCATCTTCAACTCTCACGTGCACGTACGTAAACAGACGGCTCAATATATATAGAAGTATACATCAGTCCAGCCACTCGAAGAGTGCCCAGCCTACACGCAATGGAAGCAGGTGAGGCCTGTACCTCTCGAAAAGAGTGACCTGGCGATAAGGCTTCTTAATCACGAAGACTTGGGCGAGTACAGTGCTAACATTCTGCCGGCGAGGTGGAGTGTGGGGAGGATACCGTCGGGCAGCCTCCTTTCGACACAATCACCACAACTGAACCAACAGCAGAGCCATAATCAAAATCTTCCCCTATTTCCACCAAGCACCTGCCCAAGCGTCATCAAACCCATTCTCAAGCACCTTTATACCCATACCTCAACCTCTCCAACTCCCCCACATCCACCGGCCTCAACTGACTCCTCGCAACATAAATAACCAAGAACACAACCCCAGGCAGTAAACTCAAATACAACTCCTCCTCCGCCCCCTCTCCCTTCAGCTTGGCCCTTAGCGCGAAGAGGAGCAACACGATACTCAGTCCTACATTCAAATGATCGAGGTATTTCCTCAACGGGCCAATATCAGAGGAATACCGTGTGGTATCCGGGGTGGTCTTCTGCGTTTTTGACCGCGTGGGGAGGAGGTGGAGCGAGTAGGTTGTTAGGCAAAGAGAAGTTATGGAAAGGAGGGTGCGGAGGAATGTGCTGCCTGTTGGCGGGAGGAGAGCAGGAGCGTAGAGGAGGAGGGAGAGGATTGGGAGGAAGAAGAAGGCTTTCTAGTACAACAAAACAAAATCAACTGTTAGCTTGTTGTCCTTGCAATAGAGAGGGAGAGGGGAACGTGTATACTTTATAAGCTTCTGTCCTCGCAGCGTCATTGTCTATGAAAGTCTTTATGAGGACTTCCTGTTCTTCCTCGTCTAGATCGTCGGGTTGGGAGTCTGAGTCTTCTTCGGTTGGATATTTGAAGGTCTTTCGGAGGCGCGTTGTTGGATCCATCGTGATGTTCAATGTTGGGGTGGTCATCGCCATCGCCCGAGTTGAAGCTTTGAGCCGTATGAATCGTGAATGACGAACTTGATGCAATGCCTGACTAGCTGAATTCTATACCCAAGTAGCCATCGTGATAGGTGGACACCTGGACACGTAAACAGTACCAACAACAAGTCATTCTTACAAAAATTGCCTGGCCATGTCTTACGCAAAGTCGTACTGTTTGTTCCCTAATTCCGAGATACAATGGAAACAACCCCTCTGCTTGGAAGAGCATCGGCGCAAAAGCTACGAGATGCCAATGAGGAACACGATACGACGCGACAATCACAATGGCAACAGCGCGTTCAACGACTCGAGGTCATTACTCACTTTCCACCTTCTCAGCTATTAATCTGTGTGGTTTCTTTCCTCTTCCCATTGATGCGCCCATGTTTATGATTGATTCGAGCAAGCAGACGCGCGTTGGAGGCAGGAGTCTGTCGAGAGTAATAACCTAACGAAACATGGAAATGAAAGCAGCATCTTCCTTCCGGATGGTAGTATCTATTCCGTAGGTAGAATAGCCCTTCCAGTCTAGTCACTTCGTTCTTCCTAGCCAAAGCACAATCGCCGCCTACTCGTACACACTATAACAACTAATCTTTGAGCATTTCGAACAAGGCAATGTTCAATCACAAACACTGACACGCATTGATACGTCTAGCATTCTAGCAATTTTGTAAATACACAGTCAAAAAATACCCTACTCGTCTCATAGACAATCTACAACTTCACCCCTTCCCTCTTCCAAGACCCAATCACGCCGCCGATAGGATAAGGGTGAGAACTGGGCGACAGCATCTTCTCATAACTACCTCTGGCCATTGTATCCTGAGTCTATCCCACCCCGCCCATCCCTTCTAATTCCCCTTCAGTGCCAGTCCAGCGTCTCCAAAAATATCTTCCAAGGCAATAACATCCTTCTTATGGTGAAATGGGAAAGGATTCATATCGCTATTACTCAACCCACCATCCGCAGGCGGCCCCTGCCCAACTTGTCTCGGAAATAAGTCCAGCAAAATGCCGAGAGGGTTGTTATCATCTGGTGTCGGGCATCCTTCCAGCTTAGGTTGAACCATGCATATAGCGTCGAAGCGGCGTTCAGCCCTTTTGTTCACATCAGAGACGACGATGGGTTCTTTGCTTAGTTCTGCGTCCCAGTGGTGCGAGGCTGGGTCGAGGGATGTGATGAAAGGCCAGTTGCTGAGAAGGTTATGTTAGCGCATGTAGGTGAGTGGGATGGTGGAGGGGAAGGGGTATGGGTACATACTTCTTCTGCGCGGGTGCGCTCTCTGCGGGTGGAAGGGAGAGGGATGGCCATTTTCTAGGGGGAAAATTGTGTTAGCATATCAGGTCCGCTGGTCTATTAGGGAGATGAGAGGTTGACTTACAACTCTTCGGTGCCCCTCTCTGGTTGTGGTTGTGGTTGAGGTTGTGGTGGGAGTGGAGCAGCTGCGACGTTGGAGATGAAGGCAGTGGCCGTGATGATGGCAGCGCTGGCTGTGGAAAACTTCATTTTGAAGCGTTGTGTGACGTTTGTTGAGTAAAGTTTTGATCGTGAGGTCTGCTGTTGCTGATTTGATTGGAGATTGATATTTTTTAAAGATTGGATGCAACTTGGAATGTGAGACTATTTATATGTTTTTGATCGCTTTGAGTTTCTTAGCAAAGCGAATGTATCAAGTCGCTTTGGCGGGATAACCATGGAATTTTCCAGCAGTGACGGCCGTATCGCTTGGATTACGATGAATCATTAATTTTTGCCTCGCGAAAAATTGGCCAGAAAGCGTCAAGGTTTTTGGTAAAATACATCTCACTAATAAGGAGGACATGCAATCAGTAATTACTAATGCACGTAGCCCTTATTATTGAGGTACTCATGTTTATTGAATCTTCAAGAAGTTGCAAGGCGAAAGCATCAAAGACCTCCCAACTCAGTGTTCGGTCGGTTAGGACACAGAGTCCATGAAATCTGTGGTAATGGTGACCTTCCATCTACAGCACCCGTTAGAGCAATATCTGGTACTCATTCCCGGACCGTGTGAGAGGCTTTCGCGGAGTGGTTTCCAAAGATAGCAAACTCAACTGGCGTGAACTGACCTTTGGATACTGCTACCGGGCCAATGTTTGACCTATTTTAAATCGTCGAGCATGTTGAGTAGAGCAAAGAGAGAAAAGCATCAGGTTATGTAATCAAGATTATGAATCGTTAATTTCAGTCCAAGCTTAGCTGCTGACAGTGAGTCTGATTTGATAATGCTCAGCACTCGCTTGATCGCAATATATTAAAGAAGAATCGAGACTTCATAGCTGTTAGAGAGGTTAGGATTGTGCGAAAATGACGAGTGCTTTAATCTGGATCCGAAGTCTAACGTTGTGAAAAGAGCGCAGAGTCTTGCGGGGTAGGAGCGCATCAAAATTCTAATTGAAGACTTTCATACTGTTGTATCGCATCGCCCATGACTTACCTGGGATTGCTGCATTTCGAGCCGTGCCAGGCCGCAATGCCTTCACTTCATCTCGCCCTCAACGTATCTGGAAATCGAAGGGTCTGTTAGCTCCAAAACCACTCATTTCTGGTTTGTTATCAATGAATCTCTGGCAGTACGTCAAGCGAAGTCGGCTAGGAGTGTATCAATACCGCTCTGGTGAATTCTGTCAATCCAACAATAGAGTATCGTTGAAATGAGGGGAAGACACAAGAAACCAAAGTACTCTTTTGTTATTGACTACAATCATAGCAATGAAAGATGTAGCCCTCCAAAGCCAAGCCCTCAGCCTCGAATGAACATATCTCAAGAATTTAGCTCAGTCACGAACAGCGGATGGGATTGCCTCCAGAAAATCGGATCACCAATAAGGTCCTTGAACTTGTCCGGCCATCGCATCGCTGCCAGCTGATCCGAGGTCAAAGTTCCAAACCATGGTAGTCCCCATCCCGTTCCGGACAGGATTCCTGGCCGGTAAGAATAAATCCAGGTCTCGACCATTTTCGGATCAATTGTCCCCATCTGCCAGCAATTTGCTGTGTCCCGGATCATCTCCATTCCCTTCGAATAATCTGTCACCCGCGCGAAGATCCATAACTTTGGTCGGTTTGCTGAGACTACAACTTCAGAGAATCTTGCCAGCCACTGGGGAAATCGTACAGTGAAGCTTGGGTTTTGTGTAGCATTGTATTGTCGAACAGCTACGTTCAATTCAAGATTCAGCTGCTGAAGACACCGCATACTCGGCATTAAGCTGAGAATAGTTTCAAAGAAGGCTGTATCAGGATGTCCCTGCCCTGGGAGGACGTATGGATCTGATCTGTGGAAAAGGTCGATCGGGTTCGGAGCATGAGCAAGAAGCATGGGATCAAAATTGATGTGCAGGCTGCTGATCATTGATACCATACTGAGTACCAGATAGGGGCCTCCGCGTGTGTCGACTTGGACTAGCCAAGGGGCTGAATCGATGGGACTTTCCTTCCACATACATATTCTTACTGGCTTCCTGTCGCGAAACTCATCGCAAAGCTCGTCCAACAATGGCCGGTCTAGCACGGCGAGCAGGTACGGGGTGTTGTTGTCCAAGAACGAGTCCTTCGAAGTTATGCGTACAGCGAGATCAATCTTGTCCTCTCGAGTGAGGCGAGATATGGCATTCCGAATTTCCGTCGAGCGGATCAGACCGGCGATAATTTCGGAAGCATGACTCAATTCGTAGTCGATCTGTGGTACTTGGTGGGCGGTAGGCGTATTGTGCACAACAACGGATGGTATATCCGGAACTCGGTCACGTTCGGCCATTGTCCTCGTTGTATTCGTCTTTAATCTGGTCAGCTTGAATGAGAAATTTGGGAGCAGTTGACTTACTTCAATCGCTATGGCTTTAAATATGTGTGGTGTTGAGCAATGAGTTCCGTATGATGAAGTTGTTGTGATGGTCTGGAGTGCCGACAGTTTGTTTGACGCCATACTTTTGGGAACAGCTGTACAGAGAAGGGGCCCAGGACCTACGTGGGAAGCTTGCAAAAGTGAAGGCATATTGGGGAAGCGATAACCGTGATGCTCGGGATAACATGGTCAGAAGCGCTTGCCTACCACGAAAATGGAGCATCTGTCACGAGAGTTACGTAGTCGGAAGGAAGTCGTTCAACTCGAGATGGAGCTCGTAAGCTCCCCGGCAGTCTTGGCCCTTGGAGCTTGCAGACAGTCACTGCTGTTCGCATACCTATCATTGACAGGTATGTATAAGATGCGATACTTTCTTCTGGGGCGGCGGTGAACTGAGCACTGTGGATGCGCAGTATTCAGCACCGAAAAACTCGCCATAGGATATCAAGAAGACGAGCGATAGACTTTGAGATTGTCCTATGGTGTTGTTGAATGATTGACGGAGAGGTGAACATGTAGTTGGGTTTGGATTAGTTCTAGCGCATGTGTCCGATATCGGCCGAGACATGAAGTTGGGATGAGAGAAGCATAGACAGTAAATATCGCGGCACTGATTGCTACCAAAGGTCTCAATACTCTTGGTGGACGAGCCGATGATAGTCACCACCAGCAAACTCTCCAGCACGGTGAAAAAGCTAAAAGACTCATCAAGCTTCGTCAGTCCTTTTGCCCCAAAGCGTTTTGCCCTTCCTCTCGAGATTGAGGATTATTTTGAGAGTACCGAGGGGTGGCTCTGACATGCCTGAGTCTATTTCGTTAGAGCCTGTTTCTCTTGCATGGTGTTGGCTGATGATAATTAGCTCCAGCTTCGCGCTGGATTGGAATTTCTGCCGTTTATTCGACGAAAGTCTTACTACACGAGCACGAACTTGCCAGACCATCAGGAATATACGTCGTTCAATATCTCGTCATGCCAATCAAGTAGTACGACTCTGCTTTTTTGCATCGCCTATCACGACTCCCCGTGGCTGCTTTGTCACGTCTAACCATTTGGCAAGGAGAAGGAAGACCAACGATTCATTGTTACATATCCACGATGAAAGGCTAATGCTCGACACTTTGGCATGGACTGGAGAGCAAACAAGATTGGCCAAGAAGGGGTATATAAACCAAGTCCTTGTGCGAGAATAAGCTTCAAAGAACCACAATGACAGAAAAGCTTTTGAAAGGGGGAACGGGTTCCTGTTGACGGACTTGATGATAAAGAATGAATAGGGGATTTTCGAGCCAGTCGGGGAGAACGGGCTAGTACGTGTTGCGGTATAGCGAAATCTGATGATGGGTGGAGTGATTGATGATTTTGAGAATAACCAGTGCTTATAATCACCAACTCCGGATCCCCAGCAGTCTTCGCGTTAAAATCTCGGGAGTGTTGTTAGGTTCATCGGCACGGAGTTCTCACATTCGGCCTAATAACTCAACAGACTTAAGGCTGTACAAGTTTTTCTACAATTGACGCCCGGAGCTCATCTCATTTGCGACGGTCTTGTTGTCTGACAGAGGAATCAAAGCTAAGGTGTTTATAGCCTGAACAGCTACGATGTTACGGTCTCAAGAACTGGCCGGAATTGGTGCATGCCGGGCACGGATTTGATGTCTTCAAACTCTCGGTGATGAGAGGGGTATAAAAGAACTCGTCTTAGAACGACTCTGAGGAACCAGGCGACCATACAGCAACATGGTACGCATGGGTGGGCAGTCCTGATAACTGCAATTCATCGTGGCGATATCTAAGGATAGTCAAAAATCTCAGAGCAGTATCGCAAGCAACGTCGTCATGAAAGTGATAGCCATTGTAGTGCTGATGACGCCCATCGTCTTTTTTCGTCCACAGCGTCGATGCTTTGAAACTATCAAGGCTGTGAGTCTCCAAGCCCAAACATGCGTATCGAGTTATTCCATGCCCTACAAATGTTAGCGCCGTAATCCTCTCTAAACTATGAATGACTCACGCTTCGCACACTTCCTCCACTGAGATTCCCTTGATGTTCGCAATCGCATACGCCACCCGCGGGATAGCACACGGCTCATTCCTCCCCTTGATCATACATCCTTTCGCCCATTTCTCTTTCTTGACGCTCTTTGGCAACGGCGGTGCATCTCCTATAAATTTGGCACTTGCATGGCTTGGTCTCATCTCGCACCATGGTCCATCTGTCTCGATCTGGATGCGCCCGAGCGGCATTTCTCGTACAACTTCGATGTTCTCATTAGTCTTCAACGAACAGCCATTGACACCGACATCGAGGCCTAGCTCAACAAGTCGTTTCATCTCCTCCATCGTTCCTGTGAAGCTGTGAACGAGTCCCTTTTTCGGCAGCTGAGGTAACCTCGAGCCAAGTAGTCGTTCAAAATCTTCAGCCGCGGCTCGCGAATGGAGAAATAGCGGTAATTGCACCTCAACTGCGATATCTAGCTGTGCCTCGAAGTACTTCAATTGCTGTTCCTTGGGCGTGAGAAACAACCGATCGTAGTCCAATCCTATTTCTCCGAAAGCCACGGTATGGCCCGTCGCTTTCGATTCGATAGCAAGCCTTTTTAGGGACTCTAACATCGCTGTTGCTCCCCCTTTGTAATCATTAAAGTGTTTTGCACTGCATGGGTGGACACCGACTGTTGCGTAACATACGCCTGCTGGGAGAGGTCAGCAAATCAACTCCCTAGCCTAACATGGGTTGACGTACGGTTCTCCGAAGCAAGCTTTATGGCATGTTCTGACTCCTTAAGGTCCGATCCGGTGATCATGAATTTCTGGCAGCCCACGTCTTTCGCTCGTTCCAGTATGTCTTGGAAGTCGCTTTCATGGGCATTCTTTCCGTGATAGACGCCATGAAAGACAGGGTCTGTAAGATTGATACCGATCTTGAGATCAATTTAGCTTGCGGAGCTCGACAGAGCGAAGGATTGAATGCGAACCAACATCGATGTATCTAAGATTCGACGCTGCAGGGGCTGTACCGCCTGTAGGAGCTTTTTCCAAAGACTGACTGGTAGAAGCCATAGTCAAGAAAGCGGTCGGAGGATTTCTAGGATGTGGCACAATGCGTGGGTGGTTGATTCTTCTCGGTGTAAGCGACCTGAACGATGACCCGAGAGTTCTACCAGGGAGACAGAGACGCTGGCACGCCTGCATGAAAAGAAAGACGAAATGATATCTTTTAGGATGTTAAAGAGTTTGTGACTATGAAAGAGAGATGCTTGGTCCGATGCCATCGAGATGGTGCACTGCAAGGGTGACGGGAGGATCCGTGGACCTGTGGACCACGTTTTGGGGATTTTGAGTCGTCACGTCCTTGGTCCATCCCCTCTCATTCACTCAATTGCCAATATCTCGTGTACGAATGTGCGTTGCCATCTCACATTGTATGCTGAGATTTCCTGGCGATTTTTCACAGAGAAGACTCCAGGAGTCTAGAATACCATCATACAACTGGGACTGGACACATTCTGCATGTCTCACTGACAGCACAACGAACCTCCCCCGTTCCATCTCAAGCATCGAACCTCCTCCCCGCGTTCGTAGCACTACTGTTGGCGTAGATACGGGATGACCCTTGGCCAGTACGGAGATGCCGATGACCGTTTGACCGGATCGAGGCAGGATGCAGCTGATACCTCCATTGGGGAAAGAGGTACAGAGGGGCTGAGTAACGAAGGCAGCTGAAGTGTTGCTGACGCTATCCCTCGCCTTGTATGGTACTCATGGTTTGCCTACACTCCAACCGTATCCTCAGCAATTCTTCTGCTAATCCTCTCCCTCTATATACTAACAAACCGTCTCCAAATCTACTCTTGCCTAACCAGCTGCATTTCCACACTCAACTCGTTCCTTATCAACAGCATCTCCACCACCATGGCTCAATTACAACCACCCGCAGACCACCCACCCATCGACTGGAATAACTGGAGTTCCCCAGGAGAAGGCGATGGCAAGTCCCCGTTCTAGCACATTCGAAGCCTACAACTAATCGACCAAACAGTCCGCTCACCCTGCCCCTGCATCAATGCCCTCGCAAACCACAACATCCTGCCTCATAACGGCAAAAATATAACAAAAGAAATGGCCATTACCGCCCTCAAATCAGCCGTAAATCTAGGCGCCTCTACGGCAAACGTCTTCGCAATGGGCGGCATAGGCGCAAACCCGGAACTCAACGCCCATAGCTTTGATCTCAACCACGTCGCCAAACACAACTTTATTGAACACGATGTATCCCTTACAAGGCAGGATATCGCGCTAGGCAGTAATTGCGATTTTGATAAGGAGGTTTGGAAGGGAGTGTGGGATGTTTATGTAAATGAAGTGCCAGTGGGCGGGGATAAGGTTACGAGTTGGCATTCCGCTAGTAAGGCGAGGTACCAGAGGTTGTTGGATTCGAAGAAGGCGCATGATGAGGCGGGGAAGGACTGGCATTATGGGATCAAGGAGGTTGTATTGAGCTATGGAGAATCGGCATTGCTTCTCAATGTGCTTGGAAAGGACGGGATCGCTCCGCTTGAGTGGATTCGTGTGCTCATTGGTACGTCTACTTCTCCTCGTCCACACTGAAATCACGTATTAACAATCCCTAGAAGAGGAACGCCTCCCCCATCGCGAAGGCTGGCGTCCTCCTACCTCGGAAATTTCTCAGACTATGATGCACAAAGCTATGTTTAACCTCATTGCTGCAAACGAATGCAAAGCCGACGAGGCTAAGATTGCCGGTATGGGTACTTTCCACATTATGAGGGAGGTGGTCGAGAGCTTTGTCAAATTCCCCGGGAGTTGCAATGTTATGTGAAAAGGCTAGTGGGGGAGACGATGGATTTTCTTCGGCGGAGGATTGGAGATTAGAGAGGTCTTTTGTTGTCGATAGCCAAGGTTGGAATCACGCCACCTTGACAAACATGTAGTAGAACTAACTCGTAGCTAGCAAATTGAAATGAATCTCAACAGGGCGACTCGACCTGCAGCTAGAAGGTGGACTGAGGGATCGGCAAAGATCTAACAAGTAGCTAGGGTCCCGGGCCGTTGCTTTATTATTAGTAATACCAAATAGATGTTGAAATTCAAGACTGTAGTGTATATAATAAGTAAACTACGAAAAGATTGTTAGAGTTTGGGCTCTCACGTATATAGTAGTAGGAGGAATGGGGTTCGTCTTAGTACACTATACCGGTAGTCATAGAAATGGCACGATAGGTATGATACAAGGTTCAAGCAGACTGTCCAACTGTTAGGCGGGATAGTTGCCGAGAACACCTCCCCTCATTTACACCCTGTGCACCAAAATTAGAGCCTCCGCTGTCAAAAGTAATCGCCTTGCAGTGATACCTGAATAGAACCTCCGTCTGCAGCTTTCCGGCCATGGCACGAAACATTATTTCCTCTTCAATATGCGCTCCTCCGTCGTCAGCCTGGCTCTCTTAACCTTAACCGCGGTCTCCGGACTCGACACGTGGGGCCCCTCTGTCTCGTTCGGACCAGCAAAGTCGACCATCATCTACTCTTCCACCATTATCCAGCCACCAGAAGCTCCAGTTCAGCCTAAAGGCGGCTTCCTCACGATTTGGCCAGGCATCTCCAATAGTACCAGCGACTTGGTCCAATCCTGCCTCGACAAATATCAGCCGGGAGAGAACTGCACCGGTGTTCCGCTCGAGCCTGGCGAGTGGTGTGCACTGGCGAGCGTCTACGGTACTGCGCGTCTTGGCGGACTCTTTCAACAAGATGCGCCGGGTGCCGTCGTGAAGAAGGATCAGAAGATCCAGATTGAGTACAGATTGGAGCCGAACAACCTCAACTGGACACAGTGGGTTTCTTCAGCGCTACCTATCTTCGGGTCGCGCAGCACTAACTCCCCCCCCCTAGGATCGTCACTGATGTCGCTTCCAAGAAGCTCCTATCTACCTTGAGCACTCCATCGGGGCCATACATGCGTGGCTGGGGTACTGCAGTTGAGTGTCAGTCCGACTGCAACCCGCCAGGACTCCACTACTACTTCAACACCACCATCAAGTTCAAGGAGGCTGAGCCAGATTTCGCCATGAAAACTGCCCAGAACGCGACTTTCTCCAAGCCAGTCTCTGTGGATGGTGGAATCACATGGACGGTCGAAAAGATAACTATCCCAGCTACCAAGAAGAACATATAGCCGGGAGGTGAAAAGAAGAAGAGAAGCTCTGTATGAGTGGTTGGGCCCTTGGAAAGCAAATGCTACCCTTTATCCCGAGCTTAATTATCGATGATTGGAGGGCTTGGTCCACGATAAGGCAATGAACCTGCTTCGATATCAGTAGATAGAATCGTTCCTTGAAGTACTAAGGAAGTAGTCCGAGTTCATCCACAAGATATTCGTCAAATCCCTCGTCAAGCGTGTTGGACATGGAGGAGAAGATTCAGTGGTGGCTTCGCTCGGGCACGCGTCTGGTGCCAATTCCGCACGGATCGAGAAGCAGGTGTGGTCTCTGGAATTCTATCTGGAGCTAACAATAGCACAAGTCACGCCACCTGCCCTGCATATTGGTTGTTTGGTATTCTTCAGCCGCACCTGGGTCACTCCCATCCCTCTGCATCCACAATGTCCAAGAGCTGTTGTCCATCTGCTTTGCTTTGATGAGAACAGTTCGCGGTTCAGCACGAGAAATGCACACTTTCAGTATTGCAGGCAGACTGAGTTGATGCTAGCAAAGTTGCGACTTGCACGCGATTCGTCTTTCACCCCTGAGCAGGAACTTATTTGATCGTGTCCACTATTTTGGTGACTCCAGATTTCACTAGCCCGGATTCGATTACAGCAGTCTGCCAGATGGTCTCGACTCTCGACCGCCTCGCTTGATTCTTAGAATACGCCAATATCCTCGCTGGATTCTTAGAATACGCCAATATCCTCGCTTGATTCTTAGAATACGCCAATATGCCTCGACTCGCCTCGTAAGGTCTAGCTTGGACATTAGCTTCGCGTGCTCCCAACCTTTGCGTGGTGAGAGCTGAGGACTGGTATGGTTGGCACACAGGTTGGAGACATCCTTAAGTTTGTGGCGTCCCGTGTTGCAGCCAATATGTGATTCTCCTCTTCAAGTCTCTTCTTTTTCTGCCAGAATCTACTGGCAGTCCTTTCTCTTGTTCAAAGAAGCTCAAGGTTCGTGGACTACAATCGGAGGAACGGGAACGGTTGTGATCTGTGCCAATCATGCAGGGTACAAATACCCAGTCGGTAGGTCTTCTTTCTCTTTGTAATGCGGACAAGACTCATATATAGATTCATGTCTACATCCATTCTAACGCCTGTACACAAGCTGACTTAGGCTTCCTCAGGATGTGGAGAAAATCGCCGCGATCAACGTGCAAGAGAGAAAAGGTGCCCCAGACCACTCAGAGTCTGCGGAGGACATTTCTACCAGAAATGTCAAACCTAACCGCGTTGATACATGGTATGTCTGGGAGATCGGAGGAATAATCGGCTCTGCAGCATGCATATGTGCTATCATCGGCCTGCTCGCAAGTCTCGATGGCAAAAAGCTACCTGTGTGGGGAGCAACAACACCTGAGAAGACCATAGGAGGCAGAATTGTGCCTTCAAAAACTGTCAATGTCACGCTTAACAGTGTGATATCGTGGATCAGCACTGTTGGAAAGATTGCGATCCTGATTCCTATCACGGTGAGAGTATTGAATTTATCCCTAAGCAAACGATACTAACGCTACACAGAAAGGTCTTGGTCAACTCAAATGGGTCTGGTTTGCTGAGAAGGAAAGACAACTTGCTGATTTAGAGACGTTTGACGGAGCTACAAGAGGACTCACCGGAAGTGTAAAGCTATTATGGAAACTGCGTGGCAGGTAAGTTACGAAGGGACTATCATTATTGTCTTCTGTGTTTTTAGACATCTCCCCATCAAATCAAGTTCTAATGCCAAAACTCGAACAGACAATTTGCTGTCATTGGCGCCATCGCGATGATCTTAGCCCTCGGATTCGATCCTTTCATCCAGAACCTCGTCCACTACGATACAGTTTACATGCCCGACCCTGAAAGGACCTCCAGCATAGTTACGGCAAATGAGTTCGACATTCCTGACACTTTCGGCCAGCTGGGATCGGATGCCAAAGGCAGAATACAAAGTGGCATGTACAGTGTGAGCAGTGCACTTCGCGTACCAACATACTCATGTGATACCGGCAATTGTACCTGGATTGGATACAATACTCTCGGTGTTGGTGTACACTGCGCAGATCTGACCTCGGATCTTGTGCGTACCTGCTCCAACGACACTGCTCTACAGGTACGTGTTGACCATTTCTTTATAACCATAGAATGCAATTGCGTTGACTAAAATCTCCCTCTCAGAATTCTGCCCTGGGTGCTCCATGTAATTATCGTTTGCCAAACGGGATGAACCTGGGTAGCGACGACGGTCACAATGTTTTCGCGGTCAACTTGAGCCGCACGTCAATCAAATACTCGAACTACACCAACCCACTCGCATTAGTACAAACGATCGGGGCCTTCTACCACGAATACATCAATGCCAGTGCGCAAGTCCTAGCCTCTGAATGTGTCCTCTTCCCAGCGGTCAAGGAACTAAACAGCTCGGTCGGGCAGTGGTATTTGGACAACGTCGATCCCAACGCCCTCGTCTCAACCAGTACGTTCACGGGCGACTACTATGTTGAGCAGGAAATCTCGTCGTACGACAACTATACGTATACCCCAGCGCCTGACAATCGCGCAGGCGCAGGGTATCACTTGTCAAGCGAAAAGCATCCTGGCATCAACGGTCAAACCACGTATTCCATGTCCAACAAAGTTGTCGTCGGCGTGCAGAGATACATGAAAACTCTATTCCAAGGTTTCGTACGTGGCAACGGCCCAAGCAATTTCACTTACGTGGCCGAGGAAAACGCAGGAGGCTCTAGTGACACCTTACAATTCCTAGTCGATGCGTCCGCAGGAGGCAGCTGCCGCGATTCCACATTCTTCGGCGAATTCAATGGATCGACTTCCGTTCAATGTACCATGGAGAGCATCGCAATCGCTCTCAGCCTCTGGATGCGCGACTCACAAATGACGGCCATGATCCCAGGAGACCAACCTGCCATGCTCAATGCAACAACAGGCAGCACCATTGCCCCCATTACACAGGTAAATGTGACGTGGTGGTGGATCTCCTTACCCGTTGTTATCTGGCTCTGCTCTGTAGCGATGCTCATTGGGACTGCTTACAAAACCAAGAAAGCGCGCTTGTATAACTGGAGAACGAGTCCGCTGGCCATGGCTTTTATGCAGCTTGGGAAAGAGGAAAAGCACACGTTTACTGAACATGGGTTGACGGAGGATGGATTGATTAGGAGGGCGGAGCTGATGAAGGTGCAATTGAAGGTTGAGGATGGACAAGATATCTTGATGAAGAAGGCGGCTTGAGAGATGAGAGTTATGAGATTTCCATTGAAATCTTCCTGCTATGTGAATGTCTATGTCAAGTACGCTCCATTCTTGTGTGTCCCATAGATGGGGAAAGATCATATCATGGACCTGCAAAAATGAGGATTAGTAACCTGTGGCAGAGGCCATGATCGGGCCGATTGAGAGGGAGGTAACCTCGCTTCTCTTCTGCTTCCCCATTCTTCCATCTACAGCACAAATTAACAGGAACCTGCCTGTCCATCAACAGTCTTCGATACCACGAGTCCCGATGGCTAGGACCTTTGAAAATCACTCGTATCATTTCCTACCCATAAATCGTTGGACAAAAGTGGACTAACGATATACCTAAGCTGGAGCTTTGAAAATCACTCGAATTCATTTCCTACCTATGAATTATTGGACAAGCTGTCTTCTCGACGTGCGGTCAATTATATAGGATCTATCAAGAGCCTGTTTGGTTACATAGTCACTAGGATTACTTGGGAAACTCGAGAACGCATCTGCAGGCTAATGGACGTCAATCTTTCGATAATCTTGTAGACGACGGTGGACGGTCACCTGCTTCATTAGCATAAGAAAGCAACAGCATCATAGTTGAGAGTAGAGACACAATTGACATCAAATCTATTGTTTTACTATCCCCCAAACACCCGCACCACGGAGATCTCCGTCGCGGACCTGATCTCACGGGCAGGGTCTTGATTTGCTATCCCGAGAGACAAACACAAGGGATCAGATCTCACATCTCCATCAACCTGATAGAATTCATAAGCAGCACCGTTCGATCTTTTTGAAAACCTCCATCTCACATCAGTCTGTTCATCCTGGCAGAATTGAAAACACTCAAAGTCCCCCCCTATCCCCGCTCCACCTCCACCCCAGGGTGGCCTGGCATTTTGTTCATCCAGCCAAAATTGCCTCATTCACCCCAGGAATCTGGCATCAACGGTGCTTGGTAGGTTCAAGTGTCTCCAAAATGTCGTACATTTTGCGGACAGGTTCAAGCTGATGCATCCTCCGACTCCACGCCTGCACCGCAGGCCAATCCTTCAATGGCAGATTCAAGCGATTACTCGTTTCCTCGTCCGCGAACGGGTAGTTGATTATATCTGCCACGGTTGGCCGATCCTTGACCGCGATGAAATTCTGTCCGGGTTGGGAGAGATGGTCGTTGAGCAAACTTTGTCGGACTTTCAGTTCGTGGTGTAGACTACGGAATATCAGCGCAGGTTCTACCATGGTGATCGAGGCAGTTTGTACTCACTGCTCCTCCATTTCCAAGTTTTTTGAGCCCACAGGTCTCATGTTGAGCTGAAGCCAGAGTTTGGCGATTGGACTGGTTATTATGAGCTGTGTCCAGAATACGAGTTTCGAATGAGGCTGGAGGACTCACAAGAAACTACACGAGTGAAAGAACGACCAATTTCCAATCGCGGCACGCGATGAACCGCTTTCATGGGCAGTCCATGTTCCTTCCGTATCATACCGGTCCGTGATGTAGAGAAGGATAGCTGTACTATCCCACAACACAAACCGGTCACCGTTAATTGAATCCACGAGAGCCGGAACGTATTGCTGAGGATGTATTTTCCGATACCACTCAGTATACATATCCTTCGCTCCCTCAAGAACAACCAGGTCGTATGGAATCTTCAGCGCCTCAAGGAGAATGGCCACCTTGATCCAGGTCTGGTAGCTTGGCATGGAGGCGAAAAGTACAGGTCGGCTTGGCACTCCATTTACAAGTGAATCTACGGAATGAATGTCCATGGTCGTTCAATGATGTAGAAAAGTCGTTTCATATCCAGATGCCGGATCTTAAGAATGCTTTCTGCATACAAGCTTTCCAGCCAAGAGTTCCAGACATCGGCTGCTATCCGGTGTAATGGTTGCAGAGAGCTGCGCCAGTGATTTGGACCTGTTGGTTCGGACACCGATGGTGTGAGATGTGAATCTTGATGGACATCGGGGTCGGTGTATATTGAATATGGTGGGCTACTTCTGTACCTAGCCGCAGCTCTTTCTCACCCGCTTTTTCCGATGTTCTATTAATTGGGGTCGAGTCCCAAGGACCTGGCGGCTCAATTTATGAGGTGTTCATCATTTATAGTACTACCAAAAAAGACGTAGAGGAATCTACGTATTAATTAGTAGAGATTCTAGGGGGTTGTTTCAACTTAGAAGGTAATTCTACTAGCGATAAGTAAGCTATATATCGGTCTGAAAGTATAATAACGTATACTAAATATTAGTAAGGATTCTAGTATACTAGGATAATATATTAGTTCTAGTATTAAGTAGAGAAAGATAAATAAAGTAAGTAAGTACTAGATTCTATAAACTAGGCTCAAAACGGCTAATTATATAGATATTATAGTATTTCTAAAGCGCCTTATAGAGTAGTATATAGAGTAGAACTAGTTCTCTCTATTTAGTAGCGCTATTTTTACTAATATAGTAGTACTATAACTATAATAGATCTTTGTTATATATAAACTTATTATATAGTAGTATCTATACTAAGACTTTAAGTCTTAATAAATAGAGAAAGGCTATAAAGTTAGTAGAATTAGTTAAATTAAAAGCTAAATAAGAAAGTTATTATATAGTAGCTTTCTAATAATTAACTAGTATTACTAAGTCTTATAGAGCTAATAACTTAGGCTCTATTTAATAAACCTTACTAGTTTACTATACTACTATTTATTATATAGCCTCTAGTAGCTATTCAACTATCTTAAACTATACTACTAGTAAATATAGATAAGAACGTTGTTTTATACGTCTCTAAAGATATAAAAGAAGTAGAAGTCTACTTTATTAGCTAATAGTAAGTTAGCTAGTCTACTATATATCCTAATTAGAATAATATACTTACTATTTTCAAGGCTATAATCTCTTTAGATTCGAAGATTAAAAAGCCTATTATAATACCTTAAACTAGAGCTAGTAAGTAGTCTAAGGCTATATTTATAAATACTAAGATTCTAGATAATTAGTATCTTATATTCTTAGTAGTATCTAGTAAAGATAGTCTCTATAAGATTTAATATATTAAAATAGTAGCTATAATCTCTAAAAAGTATATATTTATTTAAGACTTTATCTCTCTTAATATTAATAATAGTAGAAGACTATATAAAGTATTTAAAATAGTTAGTAAATTAGCTAGTAACGGGGCTATTTATATCGTAGTTAAGTTTATAATAAACTATAAGACGATATATCTAGTAGCTATATAAGTTACTTTAGAGCCCTATATAATATTTAATACTAATAGTAATCTAATTTCAATACTACTTTAAGGTAGCTAAATAGAGGCTTAATCTACTTAATTACTATGAAGTTCTACTATAAACTACTAGTTAGGCTTACTAGATATCGTTTATTATATAGAAGAAGTAGTCTATACTTATATACTAGGTATCTCTTAACTTTAGGCTTACTAATCCGCTTAATATACTAATAGAGGTACTATTTACTAGGTTTCTTATAACTAGTTTAGAGATAGCTCTTAGAATTATTACCTAGTTCCTAGCAAGTTAATACGCTAATAGTATTATAATATTATAGCTAGAAATATTAGCGTTAAGACGCTTTCTCTTAGAATAGTAGCTTAAATCTATAATAATATAGACTACTCTCTATTATATATATAAAGGCGCTCTAGTAAGTTACTCCTAGTAGCTAAAGTTACTAAAATAAAGACGCGGTTTGAATATATTCAAATAAAGTAAGCCCTTAAACGACTTAAAGCTATAGTAGTATTACTAGTTATACTCTTACTAGCTTCTAATATTATCTAGATAATTATACTATATCTTTCTTATACTACGTTCTAGCTACGTATCTACTATATAGTATCTATATAGTTATAGGGTATAGTAGGCTTTAATATATATAATCTTATAAGGCTCTATATATACTAGAACTTCTAAGATAGTTAGAAGGAGTAACTAATTAATTTAGAGTTAATAAATATATTTTAACTTATTACTTATTTTACTTACCTTTATTACTTACTTACCTACCTTTGTTTTATATCTTTCTATATTTCCTTAGCTAAAGCTCTACGTAGTAGAGTATAATTCTATATTTTGAAGTATTTCTAATATATATAATACTAGTTAATCCTCTATCGTAAGCGCCGTCTCTTTCTATATAGTAGAAATCTCTCTTAAGCCCTATAATAGCGGCCGTAGATAGCTAACTAGTAGCTAAATAAGTACTTCTACGGAAGTTCTTTAAATAGTATATTTGTTACTATAATTATTAGAGAAATAAATACTATCTATAGAATATTTATAAGTAGTTAATTATAAACCGTTATACTTTAGACTTAATCTACTTCGAGTTTAAAAAAGCGTACTTAGCTTATGTAATCTAGAAGACTTTATAGCTTTGGTAATACTATATTATACCTTTAATAGTAGAAGATTAGTAAGTTTAAGAAGTTAGAGAACCTAGTAGTAGTAGCGCTTCGATTAGAGGATATAGAGATAACTAATAAGGTAATTTATAATAAGTTATAGATAGTTATTAGTAGTAGTAGGATTGAGAAAGTAATTGTATAAGAAGGTATTTTAGAGAAGCTAATTACGTTTCTAGCTAGTTATTACCAAGTAAATTTATTAAGTTTATATTTAGTATATTACCTTATACCTAAATAGAATTTTAAAAATCTAAGTTATATAAATAAACGATCTATCTCTAACGTAACTTTCTTATTATATATTTATATCAATTACTATAATAGTAGTAGCTAGTAAATACTAAATTTATTACCCTTAACCTTACTATTCTATAGCCTTATAGAATAAGGCCGCTACTAAAACCTATAATATAGTCTATTTATACGTAAAATTCTCGTATACTAGCGTGAAATTATAATTATATAGGAGCTACTACTTAGACTATACTCGCCCTAACTACAAGTATTAAATCTTCTAACTCCTATACTATATTCTATTTATAACAAATTAATATAGTCTACTACTAAGAAGATAGAGCTTATTTAGGTAATAATTTAAAGTCTTTAAATATAGAAATTGAATATAGGGTTGACTTCTAATATACAAAGCTAAATTTTATATTAGTACTTTAATAAACTTAGTAAAAATATATAAATTAAGAGATTTCAGATAATAGAATAGCTATATTATACTACTATTACGAGTTGTTTTACCTCTATCTCTTTTATAATCTATCTATACTTGTAAAGTAATAGCTAGGTACTCTAATAGTAGTTTTACTATATAGTATAGTCTAAGAACGTCTTAAAGTTAGTAAAATCGCTAGCTATCTAGTAATACCGCCTTAACTACGCCTTGATACTACTAAAGATAAGTTTAATTAGGTTGAAGTTAGGTAAATATAGTAGTAAGAATAGAAGTAAAACTTCTCTCTCTATATAAGCCTATCTTACCCTCTAACTCTTATAAACTAATGTATTATCTAGTATAATAACTAATTATAGCCCCGGCTATAGTATATATTTTAGTAGAGCCCTCTCGAGTAGAAACTCTATAAATATCTACCCTTTTATTACTCTATAATAGACTAGATAGTCTATATAGCTATCCTCTATAAGTATTAGTAGTATAGGCGGGATAAATATAGTAATATAGCTTTAGATTATTATCAACTTTAGCCGCTTAGCTACTATATAAAGGCAAAGGTAGTAGGATCTAATAATAAGTATAGAATAGAATAAATAAGACGGAGACTAAAGAGAGATAAGAAAGGTCTATAGGCTATTCGACTATATAGTAGAATTAATAATCTAAGAACTTAATCGCTTATTAGATTACTTTGTCTAGGTAGCTTCTATAATCTAGAGATATTATTCTTAGGGGATTTAATTATTAAAGTCTAAGTCTAAGTTCTTTGCTCTAAAATATAAGTTTAGTACTAAGACCTTTTCTAATTACGTAATACCTAATAAGTCTAATCTAAGTTCTATTAGCTAAGTCCCGCCTCTTATTACTAGACCTTTAATAAGTAAGAAGTAAAGATAAAAATAAAAAGTTCCTATACTAGTATCCCCTTAATAGTAGTAGACTCTATCTCTCTAATTACTTTAATAGTCTTAGTACTATATAATTAAGGCCTAGTAGTAACTAAATAATCAATCTTCTATTTATTTATTAGTAGTACTTTTATCTATATATATAATATAGTCGGAGTAAAAGATAACCTACTAGCTATAGAAGAGCTACCTTAGGTTTTTATTATACTCTCTTACCTTTATTTAAACGAACTTCTATAACTAATCCTTATACTAAAGGCGTCGTATATAGTAGAGATTATAATCTTAATATTATATTTATTATATAGCTACTACTATATTTTATCTACGTATATATAAGAATTATCTTTAAGAAACTAGATAAGATTCTATATAATTAGGTTAGTTTAATTTATTTATACTAAAGTATTTATTACTAGCTTTAATATATATAGCTATTATTTAGTAAGAGACCTCTAACTTAATAATTTTTAGAGAGTATAGAACCTCTTAAAACTTAATATTATTATAAATCTTATATATAGTTTAGTAGTATATACTAGTAGTATTAGTAATACGTCAAATAGCTTTATTATTCTTGAGGCGAGTTAAAATCTATAGTAGGACGTATTCTAGTAGCTAAAAACCTATTTTTATATTAGTAGTAGAGATTTTACTAATAGCTACAAGATCTTTCTATTATTATATATAGATTATAGTAGTAAAATAGCAGTGAGTTTATAGAGCGTGCTTAAAAACCCTTGCAAACCCCCCTGGAATCTCCACTAATTAATGCGTAGATTCCTGCCAAGTGTCTACGTCTTTTCCGGTAGCACTGTACGCCTGTTTGCGCGGAGTGAAAACCGAAGTCTTCTGTTTGGACAAAGATTTCTCGTGGCGCTGCAGGGAATCATTGATGGCCCAAAATGCTGTACTCTATATTTGCCAATAGAAAACGCTCTCTTTGAGAAAACGTACCATTGAGGGAACCGACTCGTGCCTCGGAAGTTTCATGCGATGGGCTGTCCGCTACGAATGCAGTAAAAATCCGGGGCCTTTGAGAGCGAGATCCGACGCAAAGTCGGAAGTGGATATCCATACTACTATCGCCACTGTTGTTGTTGTTGTTGTTGTCCTGACATGCGATTAGACTTCGTTCCTGCATCGTGGTAGCCAATGATATGCGATAATGCGGGCCGGATTGGAGGAAACTGGGGAATGCAGACCCTTGCGGATGGGTCCTGTATTGGCCCCACATCTTCCGGCTCAAAATATTCTCAGGGCACGCCATGGTCCAAGCGGTTTTTATATAGCCGTATTAAGCCTCATTCGTCAACGTCCACCGCTATAGAGAATCCATCAACGCCACTATCAGGCCTCGAGACGGTAGCCTGACTCTGAGGATTCGACGTCGATTGTAATAACGAAGAGCTCCCGGAAAGTCCATGAAGAGGGCCTGCGAATTGGATTTCATGGATGTCACAACTGGGCCATTACCGGCGGACTCAACCGTTCTCGCCAGCTCTTTGTCCACAAGTCTCGGAGGCTAGATGTGAAACATTCTTACTGCAATCATTGGCAATTCTATCCATGTGGCAATCGTGTCCATGTGGCAATCGTGTCCATGTGGCAATCGTGTCCATGTGGCAATCGCGAAATAACGAACCAGCTGCGATTCCAACCCTGCGCAAGGCTGAGAATTGAGAGAGACCAAGGCTCTTCCTGATTGATTGTCTAGCTGTAAAGACTCGCATAATGTAGCGCGTCAGACCACCTGAAATGGTCTGATAACCGACGCGAAGACGGTATGGGAGAGTGTCACGTATCTGGTCGAGGCCCGTCAATATGACAATCTTTAGAGACTGCAAGCGTGCTATTCTTACTGGCCGTTTTCTTCGGCTCAGTGGTTTTAAAGTTGGCCACAACCTAGACGCCCCCTTGCTTTTTCGTACGTCTTTCTTCCGATGCGAGCAAAGATAAACAGACGATTCTCGTATCCTCGCATTCGACCCCCTCAAGACGACGAGTCAAATCCAAAAAGAAGAGTGTTCGAATCAGACGAATGGGCAATTTGGACGACAGTTTGAGATAACAATTGTTACAACGACGACGTAACACTTGAGCAGCTGTATCTATGTCTTTATAGGCCGTGGGAAGGTGTAGCAGCAGAGCATCACGCTTGATGACCTGATTTCGGAGATTCGTCTACATCGCTGGCATGTTGAGCGTGCTCCCGATGATGCAGGCAATCGAACCCTGATCTGCGAATGAAACGAGATGTCAAGTGCTTTTGCGCTTACAGGCTAAGACTATGTCCTCGACGAGCGTGTGGCAGCGAATATACTCAATATGGAGACTGGACAATGTACGAGATGGAGTCCAGGAATAGGATACTATATCCGGCGAGTAATCTTTGGGGCATTCCTGCAAAAGCGGGTCGGGTCGGCCAAGGTTGTCACAGCGTTATTTCAAGGACATGGCGAGTCTTGGTGACTGCACGTCGATAGTGGTAGAATAAAGCTAGATTTGGGTCAATGTCGAAGAATTGAAAGGGCCAATACAATTCTTGAGGATCAGATCTTGTTCAAATCAATCTGAGGCTCCGTGACAGGCTAAAGCTCGTGGTGTTTGCACATAAGGCTACCAGGCTCACAATTGTTTTACTTCGAGCTTGTTCTCGATGCTCTTGGTAACGCCAGATCTGGGAGGATTTCTTGATAAGTGCTGCCCATGAACGTGAATTATGGGGACTGACCTCTGGGCACGCCGACGTCCGACGAGAGGACTTCACGTACGATGGTACATGGTGCGATCGTGACATTTCGATGCGACGTCCTGTCGTCCGTCCCTGGCACATGGCCATCTTTGACACCGCTCCAGATGGCAATTGCAGGATTGCCGACGCCACCACGCCCTCCACGGAATTTAACTCAGAGCTAAACCGTCAAGGCGTATGAGGCGGTTCCACCCAGTGATGTGCTCGTACACAGTAAAGTTCAATGTTCTAGGATCATTGACGTTGATGCATACAAGCCGGCCACAAAAATTAAAGACATTCGAGCTACCAACCCCGGCCCTCTTCTCCCACTTTTCTTAGTGAGCTGACGAAGATCGCGCGCCGCGCCGGACATGCACTAGAGCTACATCCAGGTAGAGCTGTTGTTCCCACATTCGAGTCGCCTCGGGTAAAGTGCTGTTCAAGTTTTAAAAAAGCGGAGGTGCTTTTATGGTCTGATACGACTTGGGATCCGTGTGGAACACTTGAAAAAATGATGCTGTTGTCATGGATACTATGTAGCACATCATTGACGCCGCAGAATTCATTGGCTGCGCGCACCTTCGTATCGGCCGGCTCCGATGGTGATGGTATGCTTAATATTACATGTTGACTTGACGGAACGTTCAGCGAGGCTTGTAACGGGGGTGTCTGCAGACACAATGTACGAAGCTCACTCAAGATCTTTGATGTGATCAGCAGAAGTGTCCTTAACTGATCTGCAAGCATGGAGAACTCGTGATTTTCATCGAAGGATGGAAATTTGATAGTGGGCGGTGTTATGTGCTGACTTTTGCCGTAAAGATCCGTTTACTTAGAGGCCTGGGTGTTACCAGGGCCTAGAGGATGGAGAATGTTGACCCAAGCGTTAATGGTGTGCTCAACCGCTACGGCGATCCTTAACCTGAGGAAGACCAGGCCAAAACCGCTGCTTCGCTGGAATGAGAGGCCAGGAATGGGCCACTTCGCGCGGTGCAACGTGCCCGTGTCTTCCCACCACAGGACTCATTTACCTCATTGCAAAAAGCGGAGAGCGCGCCTGGAAAGGCAGCAATGGATATTAAGCCTATCAAACAGCGCCAATCGTGACAATCAAGTTCGCGACAAGCGAGTCATCAAATTTCTGAGGTATCTCGTCGGATTTTGTTTCATGGCGCGAAATCAAAGCTAGACGATGGCTGATCTGTGTCTAATCTCTCCATGAATTGCAAGATTGAGACTGCTTCAACCTCGGCTGCCTCCGTTCTCCTCGAGTTCCGTTTACCCCAACGCGCTGAAAAAGCCGATAGGTCTCGATGTGATGTAGGTAGCCACTTGGTTGCGGTCAGGCGGGCATGCCGCCCTCGATCAGATACGCGGTGAGCTTATTTTTGATAGTTGAAAGATCTTTGGAATTGAGAAGCTAATGAACTTGGAGTCCAATTATGGACACTGAATCGTCTCATCTCACTTTGAAACGGCTCGAGGAACGAGTGAGCTCTGATTCGTTCTGCAAAAAGACGACGATCCGTACACGCGAGGCTGTGACAGGAGTCCATCAGTGATGTTAAAGAAAGCGACTCCACGAAAGAGAATCTGTCGAAGCTCATACCTAAGGATCACCTGAGCGTCTATGACTACCATCGAGATCATGGAGATGACAACAGAAGACACGACACAGATGTGGTGACGGATGGATACTGTATGGTTCTAGTGCCGTCGCGTCGGAGACTTGGAGGAGTCACTGCTATGGAAGATGATGGATTTCTGTCCGATCTGCCATGGTGATATGATGCCAACGAATGTTGTACATTTTTGCACCATGACACTGAGGCGTGATGGATGAAAGGTGGTGGAGGCTGTTGGCTCCGAGCGTCAGATCACCAGAAGTTGATGCTTCGGACCAGAACTAGCGCCTTGGCGTATATCTGAGTCTGGCATGGACTGACACCTGCACTTTTCAGAATCATGGGCAGCATGCATCCACACGACCAGCCATCTGTCCTTCTATAATTTGTTTCCCACCGGTCCTGCTTCTCACAAGAGCATCTGGTCCATATAGCTCTCAGCATTCGCTTGCATGGGATTCGGTTCTTCCTACATTCTCTCGGACATTCTCTCGGGATTCCGACGCTCTTCATCTGATGTCTCTCTGCCAAACGGGCATCGTAAATGGCTGGTAGAAGAAAGAGGTACGGAACACCGATGGGGTCCAGATCCTCAAACGTGGAATCGACATCGTAGCGAGAGATGATATGATGAGGTCGAAAAAGTCCGTATCGCACTGGCGTGATGATCCTCCAAAAGTATATATCTCACATCCTTCTATATTACAAAACACCACCCGTAGGCGAGTGCGGAAAATTTGGGTCTTCATCCTCGTCTGTAGCATGGTTCCATCGTCGAGTTACTCCGGGCGAACTTTCACGATGACCAATTTCAGCTCTCTCGGCGTCAATCTCTTCATCATGGTGCTCGCCTCCAACCCTTTCAAATGCTTGCTCCGCGTCTCCGAAAGCATTCAACTCATTCACACTATCCCCGCCCCTCGTCTTCTTCCAAGCTGTAACCAAAGCCTCTCCATCCTTAATCTTCTTCAACGTGCTAATTGTGTAAGCATCCGCATCAAAACCCTCCCTCTCCATCCTCCCCAACGCACCCAGGACGCCCGGGACATCCTGCATAAGTGCGTACCCCTTGATTAGCGAGTTCCACGTAACAACACTGATTTCCATGTCCCTTTCCCGCATCAACTCCATCACCTTCTCCGCTGCGACAGTTTGTCCATGTCGCGCAAATGCATGGAGAAGAATGGACCAGGTTATTGCGGTGGGCTGTGCAGCCTCCAGCGCTTCGCGGGAGTAATAGTCCTGTGGTAGGAGATCAGGAGGAAGTGCTTTGCCCATCTGTTGGACCAATGAGGTGCAGGACGGCAAATTCTTCTCGTTCTGTGAGAGAGCCTTGAGAAAGACATTGTACGTATAATCATTCGTGAGTAACTTGCTCATTCGACGAAAGTATCTGTTCGGCTTGATCTCTCCAGCCATTGCTTTTTCAAAATAGCCAGAAAACTGCTTGAAGGTGAATGGGGCTCGGTCGGGAAACGCCCTCAAATATGCTGTGAGAATGATGTTGACGGCAGCAGGCGGTGGTGGCAGCAGATCCTTCTTTGCCGATCCTTGACTTGCGTCGATCTTGAGGATCCGAAGAGGCCAAATTTGGAAGTAGCGCGTGTATGCAGCTAATGTCGAGTTGAAGATGGCAATGTGATCACGGCGTACAAAGTCATCAGACCTCAGATGATGGAGATATGTGCAGTGCAGTATCTCTGTTGCCAACCATGGACATTGGGTGCGACAAACGCATTCGTGTGCTTTACGCACGAAATTGGCCTCGTATTCACTAACAGCCTCTGTCATGTGCTTGGAGCCGTTGAGAAGGATGGAATATGTCATATTGCCAATTTCGACCTTATTTTCTTCCAACAGCGAGAAGACTCGGAGAGCCGTGGATGAGTCATTGGCAGCAAGAGCGTTGACGATGAGCACGTTGTACAATTGCTGATTCATCTTGACCCCAAGTCCAATGAATCGGGAAACGATGTACGAACTGGCATGATATCCATCTGGATGTAAGACGCTGCAATGTAAAGTCTTATTACATGTTGCCAGGAAACTGGCGGAAAGAGGATCTGCCCCAGCTACAACGGCAGCCTCTAGCGTGTCGAGAGCCTTTTGGAAGTCGCCAGCTTTTGCGTGCACGTAGGCGAAATGAAGTAATGTGTCGTGATGCAGACGAATGCCAGCCGTGTGAAGCGCCTCACGCAGGTAGAGGGCTTGATCGATAGTGGAATGAGTTGCAAGCAGAAAAATGGTCTTTTGCGAAATGAAGGATCTTGTAGCAGCGCAGGAGTCAAGCAAGACGTAGAACATGGCGCGGAAATATTCTGCTTCAACCACGGTATACTTTTCCGTGGCCTGGAAGTAGTAGCCGGCAAGATATTCGAGCGAATCGGCGACCATGTAGAAAGGGGGATATGGTTCCACATATGAGGCGAGGAGGAATTTTGCAGCGAATTCGGGATTGTTGTGCAAAAGCCACAACATAATTGTAGGCCACCAATGCATCTTTTGATCAGCTACCCGGAACAGATAGGTGCCGTTCCAAACATCACGAATGGCCTCGAAATCGTTGCTGAGAGGCCTGCGCTGTCGCTGGAGCTCGAACTCATGGAAGGCTCTTCTAGCAACTTCAGCGTTTACAAAAAGATGGCCGACTCTTAGGGCCCCCGGATAGGCCAGGTTGTATTTGGCGCTGATGGCAGCAAAATTGACGTTCCAGAAAGTGTCGAATGATGAAAGAGTCTGCTCGCCCTTTCTTGGAGAGAGACTGACAATGCCAATACCACACTCTGGATACTTCTCAGCAATCCGCACGTATAGTTTGGCTTGAACGACGCGTCGATGGAATTTGTGGGTGAAGAGCGGGAAGTTCTTTCGCCATATCTCAGTTTCGATGGGTTCATCCTGGCTACTTTCTCCTGTTGTCACCGCTGCAGTATTCGGCATTGTCTTGTTCTCGACATGTCCCGTGTACCAGGTCTTTCTCTTTCCGCTTCCACGCCAAAAATCGCCGGATTGGTATCCAGGTCTGAGTCCATTATTTCTACAGAGCCGGAACTCTCCAGGCCGGTACTTGGGCGTCTCATTTGTCTCGGACTTCTGCTGGGTCGAAATGGTGAGGGATGGGGTGTGAGATAAGGGTCGGTAGTGTCTGTCGGCGATCGTCTTCGTAGCGACATTGGCAAGTCGGACACGCCGCATGAGAGGGAGGCGAGGGAGTGAGGGCTCATGGGCGCATTTTTGTAAGACTGGTTGAAATTTTTGGTGGTGAGGATGAGGATGAACCCCTGCCCAAATTTGCTAGGTATGTTAGTAGGTAGCACTTCTCACTTCTCTCCTCCGACACGGCGCCGCACTCTCTACTTCAGTACTCTCAAACCCATTCCCACCACTATTCCGCGTCCTAATCGCTATACAAACCCTTCCGATCAGTTCAAAGTACAGTAACAACATCGATCATGTCGACCAACCTCGGCGCCGCGACACAAGACCGCAAAGCGCGTCTGGCACAGCTCAAGTCAAAGTCACTAAAGAGAAAAGAACCATCCCCAGACAACGATGGCGCTTTAATCGTGCCCCCACAAGATGAAGAAAACCCAGAGGATGCCGACATCTCAAAAACAGTCCTCTCCGGCCGGAACTACGATCCAGAGACCCGCGGCCCTAAACTCGGTTTCGAACATGCACCCAACGCAGATAAGAAGACGCTGGAGCAAGAGGCCACAGCTCTTGAGGAGGCTACACGACAGGCTACATTGGAAGAGCAAACAGGAGAGGACGGAAAGCCGCTTGAGATGGACATTTTCAAGCTACAGCCTAAGAAGCCCAATTGGGATCTAAAGCGAGATCTGAAAGAGCGGACGAAGATACTAGACGTCAGGACGAGCAATGCTATTGCAAGACTGGTGAAGGCAAAGTTTGAGGCTAAGAAAAAGGAGAGTGGGGATGGTGGAGAGGCTGCTGGTATCGAGGGCGACGACTTGGTGAAGGCCGTACATATGATGGAGCGCGAAGAGGAGGAGGAAGAGAGGCGGGAGAAGCAAGAGGATCGTGAGATGATGGAGAGTGCTTAAATCAGCACCAACGATGATTACAATTTTCAGATGATAGACGGCTCGAATCTTCAAAATCGCAGGCGACCCGGACCTCGATTTGACACCAATACTGGATGAAAGGCACCACAATGGGACACATATGACAATCTCTTCCATCAAATATTCGAAGTCAGAAACAAAGTGCTAAAGATCTCCCCTCCAGCTGGGGATCGGCAGGCGGTGGTTCACTTCGTCGACATCACAAACGACCCGGACCTCGAATTGACCTCGACAATGGATGACAGGCGCGACAATGGAGGCATGTTCGAGAAATAGCATGTACCACCCATTACCACCTCTTCGCCAAGCAAGTGCTCAATATCTCGTCCACGGCTACTTCCATTTTCATTAAAGACTCATTGTCATCTTAGCTCAGCGTGACCCACAAACAACAACCATTACTGCGTCTCAAAACACCAACCTTCAACATCAATTGGCCCTATACAAGAGCTGTCGTCTCTCACTTTCGCGATGCTTGACGCCCAACTATCCAAGACTACAACCGATCCCGCCGTCTGTCGAACTCTGAAAGGCTACTCGTCAAAAGCTATGCCGCCTAGGCAACCACCAGCATGCGAACAATGTCGATACAAACAGAAAAGGTGTGATCGTCAGCGACCATGCGAAAAATGCAAGACAGCACCCCATCTTTGCCTTTACCCAGGAGATCCTGGATACTCTGGGAACTTGAAAATATTAAACAAGCTCAAAGTTCGTCAAAATCAAAACCAAGACTTGCATTCTACAAATGTCGGCGTTCAAGGCGCAGTGCAAGCTGCAAACCAAAGTGAACCACAACCAGAAACTAAAGTAGGCAGGGGTGGTATTGGGAATGCCAAATGGCCAGAGAAAGATGTAAGTGTTTTGCGCGGACGTCCTGGGTACCGTTGAGAAGTCGCATGGAATCGATGTGTTTGGATCCGGTTGTTGTGGATGCGCGGAGTCGAGAGGGGCTGGGATTTAAGGGCACTTCGGGTTGAAGCCTATACTGACACCAAACTTGTTTAGTTGACAGATCTGACAGCACCCAGAGGTCGAACAACAAGCGACACTGGGACGACAAAATTAAAATTTATAGATGAAGCGACCAAACGTTTGCCTATCAATCAAAGCGAGGGACAACCTCGAGTGACTAGCATAGTTAATCCTTCTTCCACGACTTGGCCTACGCCGGAATTTCCACCAAAATACAACACTCCGATAGTGCTCTCGTCTCAACACACAGCTGTCTCGAGTACAAACACAGTAAACAGCGGACAGAACCTTTTGACTCATCGACTCCTTCACGACCACGTCGATATCGACACAATGACTGACTTATCTCTTTCCACCAACCGAAATCGCAGCGAGCAGCAATCCGAACATCAATCAAATCTCAAGAAGAGGACGAGAACGAATGATGGAGACTCAGTACATGGCTCTGGTAGCGAAAGCAATCATCCCACTGTCTGCAAGCCGTGCAGAGCTCAAAAGAAAGGTTGCGAGGAAACAAGACCTTGTTCTCGATGTATCAAGGCCGGTAAACCAGAACTTTGTGTGCCCACCATTGCCAAACAAAAACGCAGACCTAGATACAAGGACAGAGCCGAGAGAGCGGAACTTGGTGCTGATGTGGTGAGTTCACTGAAAAAGCATGGTCGCTTGTCTGGCTGGACATGTGCTAATGGAGAAGACGCAAAACAGAGTCGGGCTCGATAACACACTGCGATGGCAGGGACTCGTGTCGAGATCGAACCTCGATTCATTTGTGGCAGGTCCGGTCAACCGACAAACCATACGCCATCCGCACGACCCAAGGCCGCGACTGCACAACTCTGGACCAACATCACGGACGCCTCGACCATCATCGACACTTGCACCCAGCAATTCTCAAGACAGCCCCTTTACTCCAACAACTCGACCAGCCTACACGAATCCCATGATGGAACCCCCACTTACATCCTTACCAAGCCTGATCCGCGGCAGAGGACGCGGCGTGCATATTATGGATCTCCGTACTCTTATCACAGATCGAGAAACGACACTACAGCTCGCCACTCAGAATCAACACAGCCTAATTGAGTTACGCGAAAATAACCCTCCGGCAGCCGGTTACTGGCCTCCCGTTCTCCTCGACTCCAAATGGAGCGAGAAGGCGCGCGCGATACCCATGCATGTTAATTGTCTTGTCCACATTCCAGACACCGAGTATGGAGATTTTTGGGGACTATTCTCCGCGCCAACGAAGAAAACACAAGGACATAGAGAAACGACGTGTCTTGTTGAAACGCCGCAAAACGGAAAGATGCTGTGGGCTTGCCTGGACAGGAATGTACTCGATGCCATTAGGTATAACAATGGTATTTGGCTTCAAAAGCCGCACCAAATGGAAGACCCGCTTTTCTTGCCTGGGACGGTGGGCTTCCGAAATTGGACCATCGCTGCTGAGGCTTGGATTAGTGAGTATGAATTACCGGTTCGAGAGGAGTATGTTTGTTGTTGCCGCAAGCGACGACAGGACTGTTCGGTGGAAGATGTGGGGGTGTTTGCATTTGGGAAAACAATTGCTCAAGAGGTGCATGATGGAAAGAGCAAATCTTCCGTTCAACCGCGGATGGTGGAGGAGCAGACGATACAATGCCAGGCTGGAGAGAAGTGCGGGAATCGAGAGTACCACCTTAGTTGCTTGGGCATTCCGCAGGAGAACTGGCAGGATATCGCGCTGGAGGTGGAGTGGTGGTGTCCGATTTGTCGGGACAGATGGCCAGATGAGGCGAGGGATGGTGTTATTCTTGATGGGGAGAGGTTAGAGTTGAGGATGAGGGAGTGTGAGCCCAAGGCGGTTAAACCGAAGGATTCGAGGTTGTTTGGTCCGCAGCCGGTTGCTGAGTCGGCGGTTCATGGGTGGTCTGATTTTGCGGATGGCGGTTGATGGTGATGGGGGCCGAAGTCGGGTGGTAACTTATTGAGTGCGTGATATTATAATTCACTCCTTTCATTCGCGCTCTTGTTTGAATTTTGGATCGATATGGCTCGTTTTCTCCCGGCGAATACCTATTTGGATAAAGTTGGAGAGTTTTGCGATATCGATGTTTTGATCTAGTTGATATTGTCTACCTACTAGTAGTATAAGTGTGTTTTAATACGTGAAGAAGAATACAAAGACCCCCCTAGCCCCCAACTTCCGATTAGTAAAGCCTTCTACCTACCCCCTCGCTATCTACCCTCGTCTAATCACCATCCTTTAGATAATCGGGGGAATATTCAAGGGTTCTAATTATAAAATTAAATAGGGTTAGAAATGCACTCCGTCGTTGAATTTTTTTTTTTCATACTAGTACGTGGTTATTCATGTAATAGATGGGAGGGAGGTCTATATCTATTTACCCTTATTACCTTTACCCTTATTACCTTTACCCTTATTACCTTTACCCTTACTATCTCCCCCACCCCCTATTCAAGATTCCACATTAACCCTTTCATAGTAAGATTAGGCGTAAAAGTAAGAACAGATCTCGTACTAGTAGGTAGGAGATATAGAAATAAACAAACAATTAAGCGAATCAAAGTCTAAGTCTAAGTCTAAGTCTTATATCGGGGAAATATATATCTATTCTTAAAGATATAGAGAGAGGGAGGGAGGGAGGGAGGGAGGGATTTTATACTCTATTATTAGGCTAGACCTTCTTGAGTACGTACGTATCTATCCTACTACGGATTCTTTTTTTTTTTTTTTTATGAGAGAATGGGAGGTTTGTTTAGTGTTGATACTTTTTTTTTTGGATGGCCCCTTATTAAGTGGTGCGTTTTTGGTATTTGGGATGAGGATTTTTTGAAGGGAGGGGGAGGTGACTAATCGTACGATCGAAGCTTAGAGATTTGTAGGTACCTCAAGTAAGCAGATTAGAGGTTGATGAGAGGGCAGCAGGGCAGTAGGGCGGTAATTTACAGGGCGAGGGGTAGGAAATGAGTACTGTTTGCAGGTGGGTATCTAGGAAAGATCGACGAGCAGTTCAAAGACGGGGTGACGGACGATCCTCTAACGCTTTGGGGGAGAATACAAGCCGAATACTTCCAATTCAAATGGCCATTGAGGAAATCTAGAAGATTAAGAGATCGTCAAGGCGGTCCGGTCGGTCGCTGGTTCAATGTTGAGTGTAGAAGTGGATACAAGATCAAAGAGGAGCAAAGAAATTTCGCAAACACGATCCAATGGAGTCATCCTTCAGCTTGAGAAAGAGAGGCATTGTATTTCCAGATCGCAGATACACCTCCCATAGTCATAGGTTCTAAACATCCATCTTCGCCATCTTTTCACCTCCAAACCCAACCCTCCTCTTGAAAGCCTTGTAACTCTCTATAGCAACCAGATACAACACCAACGCACCACAGGCAACACCCCATTCCCATCCAATACCCTTATGCTTGAAGACCTCAATGTTGATGGTTGGTATGTAAATCACGGGAAACGTGATACAGAACCCCGCCACAACAGCCCAAAACAAAGTCTTGTTCCTCCACAGCTCTGGGAAAACAGAGAACTTCCCGCCGTTAAGAACAAGATTGAACAGCGATCGGGTAAAATGCTTGACTTCCCATGCCGTTACAAGCAAGAGAAAAGAGAGAGTGGCGTATGTAGTCGAACGCGCGCGGAAGACGACGTCGCAGGTATCGTTATATCCGTTATTGCAATCGACACCAAGCCCACCTGAGTTCGAGCCATAGGCTACCACGATGAAGGAGGTGAGACAAAGTGTGCCCATGAAGAAACCGTAGACCATTTTGTCGACAATGAGTTCTTTTGTGAAGACGCCTGTTGCGAGGGAGTGAGGTGGTCGCGTCATCACGTCTGACTGGGCGTCTTCTTTGCCTAGACCGAAGGCGAGGAATGATGAAGTTATTAGATTTACCCAGAGGATTTCGATGGGGGAGAGGGGAAAGACGGAGTGCCTGTTTTCGTCACGGAATACTAGTCCGACGAGGAGGAGAATGACCTGAGCAATGTTGGAGACGAGGAGGTGGAGTAGAAACTAGAATAGTCAGTTTTGAAATGTCAAGTTGGCATCAATACCGATGGAGTTCTGGCGAGCTTCTCGTTTCAATCTGCTAGGGGGAAATGTCGACGTCGGTGTGGACATGTAAGATATGAAAGCAGGCCTACCTTTTGGATGTTGTCGAAAAGTCGCCGCCCCTCATACACAGCGCGTACAATGCTATCAAAACGATCATCGGCCAAGACCATGTCGGCGGACTCTTTGGCCACGTCGGAACCATTAATACCCATAGCAATGCCAACGTCAGCCATTTTCAGTGCTGGCGCATCGTTTACGCCATCTCCAGTCATGACACAAAAAGCTTTACGTCTGTGAAGAGCCTCAACCATCCTGACCTTCGTGGTAGGACTACATCTAGCTAGTACAAGAGGCAGGGTGTCCAACATGTCGATTTGATCATTCGAAAGACTGTCGAAGTCTGTGGCTGCCATAATAAGGTCTTTTGCAATTCGTTGGCCATCATTTGGTAGGATGCCGACGTCTTTGGCAATGGATGTCGCCGTCAGTATGTGATCACCTGTTAACATGTGTATTGTGATGCCAGCAATTTGGCATTGCTTAACAGCTCCTGCTGTTTCAGTGCGAGGTGGATCGTAGAGGCCGACCAGGCCAACGAAATGAAGATCTGCCTCAGCGCTTTCGCGATCGGCTGTTTGGGCTGAGATAGGGCTGCTGAAAGACTTGTGGGCGATGCAGAGGACTCGAAGACCTTGACTGGCCAGCTTCTCGGCTTCTTGGGCTATATAGGCTTTGCTTGGTGACTCGGGCGAATTCAGAAGTAGAGGCAAGAGGACTTCGACAGCCCCCTTAGAATAGATATCGACTGTACCATCCAGGCTTTGATATGCAACAGTCATTCGCTTCAGAGCCGAGTCGAACGGAAACTCCGCAATCAGCTTTCTCTCGGATAGCTTCAATAGCTTCTCCTTGCCAGAGTTGAAGCGCATCGCCAGGACCTGTAATGCTATCTCAGTGGGCTCACCGGTTGCCGACCATGTACTGGATATACCGCTACCCTGCCAAAAGAGTGCATGAATTAGCGCAATGTGCTTTAGCTGAGATCGATATGGGTAGTTTCTGAGCAGTATTGATGGGAAAATGACATACCTTAGAAGATAAGACGGTTGTGGCGTCGGAGTCTTGGACTTCATCGTCGCTGGAGAGGATGGATAAGTTGCATAGTGCGATTGCTTGCAGAAAGATCTGAAGCTGGGGTGGAATAGTCTTCTCGAAGTAGTTTGATTCCATTTCGACACCATTTAGGGCAACCTGGCCACTGTTGGGATCAAACGGAGAAGTGGTACTGTTGATATCCACTGTACCGAAGCCAGCGATCCAAGCTTTCCTTGCAATCATCTTGCCCTGAGTGAGTGTGCCGGTCTTATCTGAACAGATATTGGTAACACCACCAATGGCCTCCAACGACGAGAGCTTCCGAACCAGTACATGGCCTTTGGCCATCGCTTTGGTACCCACACCCATGGTAAGTGTCAAAACAGCGATGAGAGACTCCGGAATGACGGCCACACCACAAACGATGCCATAGAGTAGTACATCGGAGGTGATATTGAATCTGGCCGTAGCAAACACGATCAAACACAACAGTATGGCCAAAGCAAAAAGGAGTAGAGCAAATTTACTCAACTGAACAGTGAGCGGAGTTCCGTCTAAACCCAGAATGCTCTTGAGCTTTTTGGCAAGGTGATTACGGAGCTGCCGGGGCAGGCCAGCATTGTCATTGTCATCAGTGCTCTGTTGGTTGAGGAGATGAGCGATCTTTCCAAGCTCTGTGTCCATGCCAGTAGCTACCACGATAGCAGTGCATCGACCTTGGGTCATCTTGGTACTGGAAAATACCATGTTCAGCTGGTCTCCGGGAACCAGACTTGTGTCAGAAAACGTCTGAGCTGGATCTTTGGCCACAGGGAGGGATTCGCCAGTGATCAGGGCTTCATCAGCGGCTACATTCATCCCATCCAACAGGCGACAGTCTGCTGGAACGATGTCTCCAACCTGATGGCGTCAGCAAACATCTTCTGTTGAGAACTCACGACTGAATATCGATAATGATAGACTTCTGGCGTTATCAGGCATGATTATGCCGGAAATTTATTGACATTACCATGGGAATGATGAAGCACGAGAGTGAACGTACATTGAGTGACACCACGTCCCCGATGACCAAATCTGTTGCCTTGATGGCCTGGATACGCCCGTCTCGCAAGACGGTCGCCGTTGGCGCCGTCAGACTGAGCAGTGACTGAATCGTCTTTTCTGCACGGTAATCCTGGAAAAAGCCGACCACAATGTTGAGAATGATTACAGCTGTAATGACGCCGCCTTCGATGTAATCCTTGATGCCGTAGGATAGGCCCATCACAATGGCTAGAACGACGGTCAAAGAGTTGGATATCTGTCTCAAGAAGATTGTCCAAAGGGAGGCTCCACCGGAACTGGTGACGGTATTAGGGCCATCTCGATCAAGACGACGGTTGGCCTCGTCCGACTCGAGTCCATGATCTTGCACGCCTTGGGAGACATGGAGAAGGCCAAGAAGCTGCTCGAGAGAGAGTGTATAAGCGTATTTGAGGTAAGGAGGAAGCGTGGTACAGGATAAGCCTGGTTCAGGAGGATCGGTAGGCTCACCCATTCAATAAAAGATAAAGATGGCGAGAATGCTGGTGTGGGACGGCTTGGTCTGTTTGGTGCGATCTTGGTCGAATTCGAGGTTTGCGATTGTCGCACTAGGGCAAGCACGACCAAGCGTCTGATAGAGAGAAAGGATCAAGTTCGAGGAAAGAGTCGTGAGGTGCTCTCAGATGGAACACGAATATATCCCTGGTAAATTGCTTTCGGGATCTTCCAGCGACTCTGATTGCCTCAAAGTGTCAGCCAAATGGCGAGGTCAGGCCAAAGAAGGCTTTATACCCCAGGAAAGCAGGGCCACAGGGTGAGCATTTGCAGCTGCGGCGCTCAATGTTGGCCAAGACACTCGCCGTCTGTACTTGGCTTACAACGGCATCTTGTGACTCCTCCCTCCAATACGCTCCATGGACGTTCTGTGTCAGAGCTCCGGTTGATGCTAGTCCCGCAACGACGACGACAACTACCTGGCGACCAAAACCACCAGAAGACCGATGGCACGTGAAAAACGTTCGTGCCATCGACAACAGAAGCTTGAAGCGGGCTGCAGGCCAAGACTTGCCTCGTTTGCCCCGCCTCACTGCTCCACCCCGCCCATTGTTCTCCAATCCAATGGCATCTCCAAGCACTTGGCAGCCGAAGCACCTCATGATCAGAGGTTCAATCAGATTGAAACGATGAAGATGCCGTTGCGAACGATTTCCCTAGGTATGAAGTGATGCCAGTCTTGAACAATACAGTCCCGAGTGAATTGAATATCGCTAGACGATGACTGCGAAGTACTCCTAGCGATTCGGAGACCAAAACGCCAGACATTCAATGCCATCGCAACACGATCGAGCTTATTCCATTGGTTCGAACGTTTGCCTAGGTTTGGTGCAGGTTAGCCAAGTGGAAGACCAATATTGGCGCCCCACCTGTGGGCACGAACAGAAAACAGCAAACAGTATTGCAGTATTTCCCTGTTTCCCTATTGTCTACGTACCACTCTCGGCTCTTTCGACATACTTGAATTAATCGGCAGTTCGGAATGACCACTCCAGACTCTAACTTACCGACTGTAGCATAGTGGCGAGACATTTGGTGGTACTCCTATTTCAACTGGCCTGGTGCTTAATCTGTTCTTGTCTCGTGACACGCGTAAGTGTTGGAAGTACTTTAGCAGCCATTGGCAATGACGGGACTTCTGATCATAGGATGGTTTCGATGGCGAATCATGGTTGGGATGGATCCAATGACTTAGTAGTCATCTTCGCCTGATGGAATTCGATGGAAGTTGATGTACTAAGTTGAAGACGGAGGCGGAGAGTTCAAACCTTAACCGTGAAAAGAGGCCCAGGATCATCATCACGTTATTTCCTCCACAATCCAACTTTACCTACCATCTTCTGTTTTGCACTGGATATAAGTGTATTCAGAAGTAGCCTGGGGAATGTCCAAGACTGATGGTTATTCAAGAAAGATGGATTCAAGAAAGATAGGGAGGTATTTACATTTTGGAGGGTTTGTCCTTACCGACGCGTCAATTGCAACCGAAGCTGTTTCCTCTCACCCATAGAGGCCTTCCAATACCTTCTACCTTACTCCTAGTGATCATCGGGATTTCCAAACCACCATCTAGCATCACGGGTCACTACGACGAGCATAATCTATGCCATGGAATCCAACGATAATATAATATCTGCTTGATTTCCTACTTGAAAATTTAATCACGACTCCTCCCTCGTCATCTCCTCCATTATACCCTTCACCCTCTCCATCTCCATCAACTTCCTCATAGCCTCCGGCCGCCGTGTCTCCCACACCCCATGCGCAGAACCATACGTAATCCCACCACCCCTCCACACAGCTCTCAACTTAATAACATCAACCGTTTCCAACTTCTCATCCACAATTCCCTCCCAAACATGCCACATAACCGCCTCAACAAGCACCATCGTCGCCGTCCTCACAGGCTTGTCCTCGCCATCGACCTCCGTCTTTGAGAAAATGGGATGGGAACTGTGGACTTTACACTCCATACTAAACGCCGACTCCGCTACATACGGCGGCCTTACAATCTCACTCTCCACCGGATGCAGCCCCGAAAGTGGCCATTCCGAAACACAACGAGCAGTGTTAACAGATGTGAAGTTGGCAGCTTCAAGAAACCAGTCACTTATCATAGAAATACAACATTCCCCCGTTTCCTCCAAGTTCCTCAAACTATCATTTTTCTCCCTGCCCACAAAACTGACGGAATAGAGTGGCGGGTCGACGGAAACGGTGTTGAAATAACTGAATGGTGCTAGGTTTTTTGTCTTTCCGTCTGGGGTGATGGTGCTCACCAGAGCAATGGGACGAGGGACGGTCGATGAGATGATGAGTTTGTAGTTTTGATTTTCGCTTCGAATGGGGTCTGAGGGGTTGATTGTGAGGTGTTTTTGGGAGCGCCATTCTGGAGTTGAGGAGCCGTCGCCTGGCTGCCATGTTGGATTGGGTGTCTTGCTGAAGGTCCAAGGGCGGGAGGTGGAGTAAGGTAAGCGTGAGGCTTCGACTAACGCGAAGTCTTCGTGTGGGTTTCTTTTGACCAGGGATTCTTTGTCGAAGGTTTCAATTGGGGTACTGGCGTCTCTAGTAGCCATGGCGAAGTTGAAACTATTGATACTATAGTCCGATTTTTGTGATGACCATTGTTTCGACACCTCGAAATCGGCTGGATTTTCGATCAACAAATCTCGCCGAACACGTTCACCAAGGTTTCGAAACAGAATCGACACAACCTACCTTAATCATCGGTGCCTGATCACCCAGCGGTATCGAATGCCACTCATCAAGTCGGGAATATCCGTTATCCCCGCGCCTGGTCCTCGCTTACTCGTACACCGATCGGGTTCCCTTCCGACCCGACCATCCTATCTGCCAACTTTCTCCATATCTACAATGCATTCCTTATCGCCTACACCAACATCTCTCGATTGCCTAGTGATAACGCGATAAGAATAATAAGGATTCATACCGTGTAAGCGAAGTGCAGGTACATGATTGTGAACCATGACCATGACCTTACCTATCTATCTAGCTCCGAGCGTAGCCTACATGCTTCCGATCCATCTCACAAACCAAAAAATCATCACCTATGGAATTGGACGATTACGAGATGAATCCTTCCCATCTACATGGATGCACAAGGTTTCCTCCACTCGCCCATTTCATCCTGACAAGTCCCTGTTCGTCAAAGGTTCTTTCGTTTGTCAAACATTCTTTCGTCTGTCAAGTTCCTGGTAGTTTCAGCCTTGCCTCGAATATAGCGCGCTGGTAATGGCTATCCTTAAACCCCGTCTACATATCCCCCAAACCTTCACATCATGGGAAGTCAAACATGAACATCAAGACGAAGCGACTCATAACCGGTGGACCAACATCGATTTGATCCCTACGCCGGAAAGCGAACGCAATTTCACGGGGAAAAGTTTCTTTGCCTTTTGGTAGGTATACCTTGAAAAGCTGTTTAGGTTCGTGTCTCTGATACCGGATAGGATTGCAGCTGCCGTGAATATTTCGGCCTGGACAACTGGATCCGCCAACTTGGCCAATGGACTCACCGCTGGAGAAACGATTGGAATGATTCTAGTTGGGTCGGTTCTTGCGGGAATGATTTCATTCGTCTGTGGTGAGCCTGGTGTGAGTAGCACCCGATGATGCGGGAATTCCAGCAAGGTTAATGGAAGCCAGGTAAGATATCATGTAGGATTCCCCATGATGAGTCGAGCCGCCTTCGGAATGTATGGCTCGTACTTCGTCGTGATGCTGAAATGCTTCGTAAATTTCATTTAGTGAGTCGTGTTCCAAGCTCGCGTCGCAGAGCAATCCAGCTGAAAGCAAGCAGCTTCGGTATTCAAGCCTACTGGGGTGGTCTAGCCATGAAAGTCCTTCTCTCATGCATCTTTCCTTCGTACCAAAATATGGCAAACACACTGCCGGAATCTGCCTCGATCACGACCAACCAGCTCATCGGGTTTATTATCTACATCATCATCTTTACGCCCTTGATACTGATTCATCCCTCGAAGCTGCATAAGTTCCTGTGGGTCGCGTTTGGCTGTGTGGTCTGCACCATACTTGGACTCTTTATCTGGGCGATAGCGTCCAACGGTGGTGCTTCGCTCAACACGATCCAAAAGGTCAAAATATCGAGCGCGTGAGTTGCAATTTCCTCCGTCTCGATTCTCGTTTTTACTAACATTGAGGCAGAACGCGATCGTTTCGAATGTTGCAGGCGGTAAGTTCTGTCGCGGGAGCCTGGTGTGGAAGCGCCATTCGACAGTCGGACTGGACTCGTTACGCAAAGACCAAGAGAGCTGCCGCTATCAACCAGCTCATCACTTTGCCCCTTGTATTAACAGTGACCGCCGCTCTCGGCACATTTGCAACCGGTGCAGTAACGAACATGTATGGCAAGCAAATTTGGCAACCAATAAGCCTGCTCGAATTTCTCCTTACAGACAATTACAACGCTGCGAAGCGTGCCGGTTGCTTCTTCGCTGCGTTGGACTTCTTCATGAGTCAGGTTTCCGTCAACTTGGTTCAAAATTCCGTCGCGGCGGGAATGGATTTGGCGTCTCTTGCACCAAGATGGATCGATGTCAAAAGAGGTGCACTTATCATGTGTGTCGTAGGATACTTGATCAATCCCTGGCGCTTTGTCAATTCTCCTGGCAACTTCATCACAGTCCTGAATTCCTTCGGAATGTTCATTTCGCCGCTAGCTGGAATCAACGTTGTGGACTTGTAAGAGAAGCTTCATGAGACAGACCAAAAATGCACAGCTGATATTTTGTAGCTGGATCGTTCGGAGGAGAAACTGGAAAATCCCTGATTTATATGTCGGCAACTCAGGTGGCATTTATTGGTATACAATTGGCTTGAATTGGCGAGCATTCCTCGCGTGGATCATGGGAATCTGGCCTTCTTTCCGTATGTTACTTCTTTGATTGATTTTCATTGTTCGACTCATGCTGATTGACGGCGTAGCTGGCTTCATAATTGCGACTGGAGGCGCAACGCTGAGCAATCCTGCCTGGCTTCGGCTTTTTCAAACGGCATGGTTCGTGGGCTTTCTTGGTTCCTCCGTGGTATATCTCGTGGTATCGATCATCTCGCCCCCTCCTGGCCATCCATATGATTCGGAGCTTTTTGGGAATGAACGTGATGACCTTTCGGTGATTGATGGCCAAGTTCCGAGTGGTTCATATACACCGGATAGAGTTGGGAAGGGGGATTGTTCGCCAGGTCTCAAGGCGACCAAGGTCTGATTTCGCAATAGCGACACTCAAATCAATTGAAACCATCGTTAGCCCCCAAGTCAGTACAAGTGATGACAATGCCATTTTCGTCTGATCAATCATCGTGCCCCAAAACTGATTGCAATGATGATCATATCGGGAGAACGTACCGTCGGAAGCACACATCGAAAACTGCATGTTTTACTTGCCGTCATGGCCCACCTCATTTACTCTTGAGGGATGATGGTTTTTTGATTTCTTCATTCCAAATGTCGCCCACTGCAATATCCAAGGCTTATGCTGATACTTCCTACGGTCAGGTTCATTACCGTTTCGCATTACCTCCGGAGAAAGTCGTGGGCAAGATCAATCCCATGATCTTCCTCCACAAATCCGCGTCATCTTCAGCAAGCTATGATTCCCTGATGGGAATCTACAGCACGAAAGGCTACGCATGCTATGCGCCAGACATGCCCGGCTTTGGTGGAAGCTTCGACCCCTCAGAGGAAGCCGTTGTCGATATTTCCGCAAAAGCCACGGCTTGGTACATTGAAGTCTTCATGGAAGTCTTCACCAAGCTGCATCTCGTCGGTCAAGGAAATTCGAGAAAATGCCACATCATTGGCCATCACTCCGGTGCCGTACTTGCACTGGAGCTCGCCGCAACACGTCCAGAGTTCGTGGCCAGTATATGTCTTGTCGGTCCGGCAGTCATGTCCGAGGAGGAACGAGCGGCCATGAAGGAGATCTACCTCAAGCCATTCAATGAGCCTCAGGGAGATGGATCTCACTTGCTGAAGACGTGGGACTACCTTGGGAGGATGGGTGTTGGAGAAGACCTTGGTCTGTGGCAAAGAGAAGCAGTAGACCACATTCGCGCCTGGAGGGGAAGAAATTTGATATATGGCGCGGTTTGGGCGCAGGAGAGCGAGGCGTTATACGACCAGATTGCTTGCTCAATCTTGCTTCTGTGTGCTCGAGACGACGTCCTTTGGAGATACTTCGGCCATGTCCAATCTTTGCGGCCAGAGGTGAAATCGATCGAAGTCAAAGGTGGCAATTTTGAGCTCGATAGAGATGTTGAAGGTATCGAGAAAGCGTGGTCTGCGTTTCTGGAGACGGTGGAATAGCGAATCGCAATCGTACATGGCATATATCTAGTTGCTGTCTCATGTTGTCTTCAATCTCAATTTCATCAATGAAAGCCATGGCACAGACTCGGCCAGGAACGCTAGATGCCAAGCGAAGACGCGTGCATTTCGTGTTGTCGCTCATTGCGGACGCGTTTCGAGCCCAGCTTCTGCGAGATGGGATGATGCAAGTACGGGAAATGGATAGGAGGATGGATGATGTTCTTCGGGACAAAGGCTCGGGTCGAGGATCGGAAGGGGTCCCGACGGAAGCTTTGCTTTTTCAGCGCGTCCGAGTCTCCCTTCGGCACATCCAGTCGACCATTGACCCCTCCACTGCACTCCAGAGTGAGCAAAATTGTAGTCGTACCTGATCACCATCATGTTCTACTTGGTAGGTTCCGATGGGACCGTCCCAACCATGATTTTCAAGCCTGAGACCAGGCCGCGAGCTTATTTGGCTCCGCTATCGACCTCGTAGTCTGTCATTCTGCAAGCAAGCTCCAAGATGGGTTCTTCAACTCCACCAAGCAAGCGAATTCACCTCAACTTCTTCGAAAACGCCTGCACAGGCTCCCACATGAGTCCGGGACAATGGCGGGACCCAGACGACAAAACCTCGGGCAAAGACCGTTCGTATCGCATGATCTGGTCTTCAGCGGCACCGTACTGACAATATCCTCCCAGGCCTGCCATACTGGCTCAACCTCGCTCGTCTAGCTGAAAAAGGCAAGATCAGCTTCATCTTCTTCGCCGATTCTTACTCTCTCTTCGATGTCTACTCAGGTAGCACAGCCCCAATCCTTCGAGCCGGCGCACATTCAGCAGGACTGGACCCAATGGTCATAATTCCCGCAATGGCGGCTGTGACAAAAAGCCTTGGATTTGGAGTGACTGGAAGTACGAGCTATCTGACGCCCTACATCTTGGCGCGGACGCTTAGCTCGCTGGACCATTTGACGGAAGGAAGAGTTGCATGGAATGTCGTTACAAGCTGGAGTAAAGCTGCCGCGAAGGCGCTGGGTGCTGATGACGTTGTGCCGCATGATGAGAGGTATGCGATTGCGCATGAGTATATGGATCTGGTGTATAAATTCTGGGAGAGCTCTTGGGCGGACGATGCAGTCGTCTGGGATGCTGAGAAGAGAGTTGCCTTTGAGCCATCGAAGATCAAGAGCATCGAACATAAGGGTAGGTGAATTGTGAATAGCCGTTTGAAGAGCAAATGCTGACTTTTTCTTGCAGGAAAATATCTCAAGGCCTCGACAGCTGCGCAAACGCACCCCTCACCACAACGGACCCCCGTTATATTTCAAGCTGGGACATCGAAGATGGGCAGGGAGTTTGGCGCCCAGCATGCGGAAGCGATATATGTTGGTGGTTTAGTGCCATCTCAGACTGCGGGGTCCATTGCAGAGATTCGAGCAAAGGCAGCAGCCCGAGGCCGCGATCCAAGCTCGCTGAAGTTCTTCGTAGGCATAACGCCTATACTTGGTCGTACTCTCGAGGAAGCTCAGGCGAAGTTTGAACGCGCGCGCGAGAATGCCGATGTTGTCGGCGGCCTCGCTCAATTCTCAGGCTACACCGGCATCGATCTTGCTCGCTTCCCACTTGATGAGGTGTTTGAGCTCAAGGATGCTCCTGGCGATGACTCGACTCATACATTTCTCGACAACTTCAACAAAGCCACCGGAAACACCGAGCCATGGACACCTCGGAGGCTGGGAGAAACCATGGCGCTAGGCGGATTTCACCCAGCTCCTGTTGGCACGCCTGAAATGGTTGCCGATGTTTTCGAAGAATGGATCAAAGAGGCAGACGTCGATGGTTTCAACATTGCATATGTGACCAGCCCTGGCACTTTCGAGGACGTTGTTTATCTTCTCCGACCGGAATTAGTCAAGCGTGGTCTGTTGTGGGAAGATTACCATTTTCCGGGCGGAACGTTGAGGGAGAATTTGTATGGTGTTCAGGGACAGAAGCACCTTAGAGAAGACCATTATGGACATAAGTTCAAGTTTGACAGCGGGTTCGCGGGTGACACCATTGCGGCTTTCAAGGTTTCTCAAGAATCCCAAGGAAATGATGCGAATGGAAAGGATTTGGATGACGTCAAAGTTAATGGTGCGAAGAGGAAAAGATCTGATTGATTTACGAGAATGATAATTGGCGGATGTTTTCGAGCGATCATGTTGCGAACCAGAGAGGGCTTCACTGTGGAGTCTCCCATTGTTCCTGACTTTGTAGCTGAATTTGATGAAACCAATGTCCATCGCATCGGACCGAAGATCGCTTGATCGTAAATATCCGGAAAGGGGAGATATTGCATGATTTTTCCTCCCAGAAAAGTCATTTCAAAAGCCAGCATCGAAATTCGTTGAGCCTGTATCGAATCCAGCCAGGTCAAAATCCTGGGTGAAGTTCACATCCTGAAATGAAGACAGCGAGGGATCAAAAATGGACTGCTGGGGGAATTCCAAAGTCGTAGCTAGTAGTTGGAGAGGCACCTCATTCGCAAAGTTTGGCGTGAATGACACGGGCCCAGGGGTCATATAATCGGAGGACATATCAATGGATAAAGCTGGAAGACCAGCCATATCAGCCACCATTTGAGTGACCTCTTCTCTGCCCTCCTCATTCTTACTCATCGCGCTGAGAAGATCGGGGTTCAGTCGCTTGATGGCGCGTCGCGGCTCGTATTTGCTCTCTTCAATTGATTCGAGGACAGACCCTTTGACCGCTTCGTACATATCACGGTATCTTTTGGCACCTGGCCATCGTTCTGTGATTATGTAAAGGACAATACTGCAAGCGTTCATGGCGTTCGAATTCGTGATGGTGAAGAGCTCATTAGGGGAGATCCAGGTGCAATACAGTATGGTCAGACCTAAACAACATGAACACCATGTTACTGCAAGCCAAGTCCAATGACTGGAGAATAACAGCTTACCAGAAAGGAACACGGAGTGCAACGCCATGAGAGAGAATCCCACCGAGATATTTTGATGAAGCTTTTTGTAGGTTTCGCAGACACCTCCACATGCCTCAGCGCACCGTTTGATCAAATCAATGCTAGTTTCGGGAATCGATAGTAAGGGGTGTAGGAGAAATCTGAGGCACTTGTAGTAGTAAACCATCTGTGGTGTGATAAGCATTCGAAATCTTGCGGCGGCAAGGGAATCAACGCACATAATACCCATAGCCGTCGATCACCTGAGTATCTGTTCGTGTCGTTGGCTTGTCTGCACCATGTTGCCGGGCATCACAGGGAATGCCTTCCTTCCAGCTTTCAAGCTGCTGGACGAAAGACATAATGTCAGTCTCGGCGACTCCCGATTGCTCATCCACTCGACTGTACTGATTAGTCTTTTTGGATGAAATGTCTTGAGTATACCTACTATATGCTCTGTTGGATCGCAGATTCGATTCTCCGCAATCGGCAGATATGAATGAAGCAGCTCAGAGACGTGGAAGCAGACTCTGGGTTTGAGGTTCTCCATGCCAACTGTGCCGCCGCAAGTATGGTCGAATCCTGCACCGACTCATCCACATCGAGTGGGAGATCGGCATCGATGTCCCTATTCTGTTCAGCTAAAGTCAGGATAGGATTACGCAATGCCGTACCTGTCTGAGATCGCGAAGGGACGACCAAGGATGATTGATATCTGACGATCAAGAGAATATGCCGTCCAGAAGATACGTTTGCTCATCTCGCTGTCCAGCATCGAACACCCACGCGCTGCCATTTTTCGATGCATGCCGAGATTAATGCATGCTCTCATAGCCAGTCCTATATACGTCCAGGCTCCTGGGCCTTGCGGCGCGCGCAGGCTATATATAGCAAGCAAGATTAAAATTTGGACCGATCGAATATCATGACATGAGAACAATTCGTTGGCGTATCTCATAGCTACGGCGTGGTGTCTTTCACAATGAAAAGCCCCGGGCTCCCCAGCAGTCTCCAGGAATCGACCTCCGCTTGCATAGACAAGATGGAGTGCGCACCGTTCGTAGGAGTTGCTCAAGTCAGATCTACGAGCGTGAAGATCTCGAACATAGACAGAGTGCAGAATCGGCCATCTCGTTGAGATATGCTTGAGATATCCTTTCAATAGCTTATCAGCAATATCCTGGGGAATGGTGCCGGTGTCCACGGAGCCATTATGTTCCGCCGCAAGATCCGTGAGCGATCGTGGAGACAGATGCTCCTCTTGTCGTGAAGTCTGCTGGTTTGTCTCTTGACATTTGACAATGCTGGAGACCATTTTGCTCATTGTTATGCTTGAAGAAGCACCGATATAGCCGCCGGTGGCCTCTAGGGAGAGATCACGAAGGACCTCAAGCATAGAGGTCGACTCTCTGCGCTTGTGTTCGCTGTGTAAAGCGTTCTCGTCATTGATTGTCTCCGGCTCGGCACATGGGCTGTGTGGATGAGGACGTTTCGATGGCACTTTCACGTCTGCTGGCTTAAGAGTAGTTGGACTGGTAGATGCAACTTTTCGTTGATGCCATCGTTCCCGACCTTCATCTGTGATACCCTGGCGCAGTAGAATTGATTCAAGCTCTGCAATTCGAGCTTCTGCTGCTAGCGTCGCCTCGTCGTCCATGATGCGCGATCTATATTTTGTAGGCGTGACAAACTTGCACTCGGCATCGAAGGAGAGGCAATTTGAGCAGGTTGGTCTGACTCCATTACATTTTTGCTTCCGCGCTTTGCATCTCTGACAGGCGAGAGATACTCGGGACCTTCTTGTCGCTGCTGGTGAGCTGGGCATGGCGCAGTCGTTTTACGAAAGTCGATAGTGGAGAGGAATTGGAGCCCGAGACCCCGTCGTGGTGTGTGAACATCACCCCCGGATCCGCGAGTAGTCCTACCTATCTAGGTGTCTAGTCTGGCGAGATATCAATGGTATCTGCGGGTGTCTGCTTCCGATATGTTGATTGTGATTGGGCTCCCGTCTGCTCATCCTGCAACCCTGAGGCAGCAAGGGGAAAACGCGGGGATCCCAGCTGGGGGCATAGTTTCGCGGTGCTCATGGAATCGGTCTGATAGATCATGTTTGTTTGGTGTTGCGAGTTGATGTGAGGGCGTGGACGGGAGAAGTTGACATCTCGGCTCAACTTTCATCCGGTCTTTCTCCACCTGTAATTTCGGCCCATCCTCATCTTCTTGCCTTCAACATCGAAATCCATTGTCGAATGCTCACCAAGGACATTTGCAAATTATGCCATCCACGGAGACTGCATCTGCAGCCAACGAGACGCCTTAGGATATAGAGGACCCCGTCAGCGGCAGAATGAATTTTGCCTCCAAGCGGGCAATTGGGCATTCTCAAAGCAAGGAGCATGTTACCAACACCAATATGGATCTCACTGCCCCCGAGGTTGCTGTGGGCGAATTGATCGAGGCCCCTAATGTCATCCAACCACAGGTCATGAAATTCGCCAATCGGACCAAGAAAAGCAAGCACCTCATCGCATTCATGGGGGCAACCTCAGCTGGTCAGAAATTTCCTTGGAAATGGTATTCACTTGAAATAATGATATACAGGCATTTCAGATTCCCGTGGCCATAGATAAACATTGGACCTCGAGAGCCCAGGGAAAGCTCACCGGCCATACTTCCGAGACGTGGCTCCCTACGAGAAGTCCGACGTTGACCACCGTAATTGCGGCGGAGATGTTCATGAATCTATTGTCAATTTTGGCCAAGATCTTCCCGCAGAAGCTCTCCAACGTGCATTTGGAAATGCTCAATTAGCAGATCTCTGTCTTGTCCTTAGTCGTCTTTCACGGTAGGTCAAGCCAAAAAGATACCCAAGATGCTTTGGCAGAGAAAGAGCGCGAAATTTGCTGTCTGCATGTTCTATATGAATTTCATGGCGAGATTGACCTCAAGAAGTTTTTTCCAACTAAGATCCGAGCACCGGCAAGTGGACAAGAATGTGGCCTCGCAAATTTCAGACCGCTACCAAAACCGCCCTATATCGAGAGATTTGGCTGGGATGATGATCAAGTAGAACACAATGATTCCAGAGTTCTATCGCATTCGTCGATCTGCTTATGTCCAACCGCAGGCTCGACGGAACACCTACGACAAATCCAACTCTATCTTGGCTGCAAGCTCACACAATTCTTCTTGAATCATCTCTCAAATGGTCCCTTTGGCTAGGAACGAATTCGGCACATCAACGTGCTTGGCCTTAAGATACTCGGCAACGAATTTGCCCAAAACGTCATACGTCGCATTCGCGGTCACACCTCTATCGAGGTGGTCATGTAGCAAGAAATGTACAGCCCAGAGATCTAGAGGTTGACACATTAGCGTTCATCGTAATTTGCGAGGCTCAAGAAGAGTGTGGCAAGGCTTACTGGGGAATTCCATTCGGTCGATTCTCTGACCGTGGTAGTCGTCGCCCATCAACTCCACCAGTTTACCAGTACTGAGAAGAGTGCGCAACCAAGGCCACTCACTTTCATCTCGAGCAAAGAAACCCACGTTACAGTTTGACCCTTTGTCACCAGCTCTGGAGTACACGACACGACCCAGAGGAGTTCTCGTTGTTGGTCCGAACGAGCTTAGTCGCACCGGGTTTGTCGGCGCGTAGGAGGGCTGAGATGAGGGATGTGGAATAGTCTCCTCCGGAGGTGTAACAGTGATTGGCTTCTTGTCGGCTTTTGAGAAGTGTATAGTTTGTGTTGGCTGTGGTATCAGTGTGGGGAAGTACTCCGTGAACTACGTATCGGTTAACAACGATCATTTCCACCTCGAGTATCGATACTTACAGCTCTTGGAGTCGCTGTACGGAGATCTGTATGGAATGTGGCTGCGGGATACGTATGCATGTTCATGTCCAACGCCGGGCGCAGAAAGTTGGTTTCTGAAAGATCATCGGGATCCTTCGATTGTGCGATCAAACGCAAGTCGACTGTACACGCATTCTGGCTTCTTGGATTCTCTGGCGCCGTACCATACGCTGTCACGTTCCAATAGTCGAGTTTGTCGAGCCGAGCCTTGCCAAATCCATGGCGTAATTGTGCTTCCAGCAGACGAACCTTTTCCTCGATATCAAGCCCAACCATGGCCCAATGGACTTCTGCTTGGTAGCCTCCAAACGCAGTCAATCCGCATTTCGTTGTTGATGGTGGCGGCTTCCCAGCGACACCAGATAGACGAACCCGATTCTCGCTTATTTGTGTGAAAGCCGCTTCTCCAATGACGGCTGTCACGTCGCAGTTGAGGTAGTAAGTACCTTGAATCTCGTACAAGAACTGTTCTTTACACGTCTCAACGGATACCAGTCCTCCAGTTCCTTCTGGCTTGGTGATTACAACATCGCCATCCGAGGCAACTTCGGCGATGGGATACCCGAAATTATTAATGCCAGCCCAATCCAAGCTCTTGAATCCGGTGAAGTTACCTCCAGTAACATAGACAGAACACTCAATAAGATGTCCAGCCATTAGCGATTGAGCAAGCTGGTCGTAGTCCGTCCTCGACCAATCGTGCCACCAAGCTGCAGCACCGATAATTGGCGACGCATCCGCTACTCGGCCGCAAATCACAATGTCTGCTCCTGCCTTGAAAGCAGCCGCGATTCCCATCCCACCGAGATAGCACTGCGCGAAAATTGGTTCATGACCCCAGTCCGTCAAACTCTGCCCTGTACTAACATGCCGATAAGCCGTCGGACTTACTTTCAGCTCGTCTTTGATTTGATCTAATACCACGTCTCCTTCCACCCATGCAATCTCCAAATCCAGCCCCTTTTCTTCAACCATCTTCACCACCTCTTCGTACAAATCCTTCGTCGCCACGCAACCAGCATTACATGCCAATTTCAAACCCTTTTTAGCGATATTTGCCAGGGCGGGCTCTAGAGCCTCGAGGAATGAGGGCTCGAAACCTACGCCGATCCCATTTGAGGCATCCATTGCGCGTGTGGGCATGTTCAGCTCGCTCATCCAGTCCCCGACTAGCACGTCGACTTTCTCAGCCATCGAGGCTGCGTTGGCAATCGCGTCGCGCTTGTCACAGGGCGAGCCGCTTATACTCATTATTCGGATGGGACGGTTGGAGTTGGGGGAGGCCATGATTGCAAGTCAGGTGATTGGTTGCTAGAGCGTAATGGGGTATTGAAGGAAAGGATTCAAACTGGATGGATAGAGATGTTTCAAGACTCGTTCGTGCTGGCCTTTTTCACGACGCCCCCGAACTCTTTAAGGCGGTTCGGGATTGGCTACTGACCGATACAAGGGACGCAAAGATCGTCCGCAGTCGCAGTCGCAGGGGCATGGTATTGATCTCACGTCAGTCATGCGCATCCGACTCCCGTCGGAAAAGGCCAAAGGTATCCCGACGGCAGACTCGTGGGTAGATTCTCGGAGTGAATCTCTCCCAATATGAGAATAGTCCAGAATTGTAAGGTAAGCACTTTGGTTAATACTGGCTGGATAACATGTCCTGTTTCGCTGGCTTGGGTATTTTCGGTCCTACTTACCTCTCCCGTCTCTCCCTCTTTAAGTCTACTAGGTCTTGAAATCAAGATTGACATTGAGGATATTTCTGTAGTTATCAATACTAGGATAGGAGGTTTATGCGTATGAAGAAGGATTGGATATTATTTCTATAGATAACATAGGGCCTATATATAGAGAGAGAGTGTTAGTTAGTCCAGTTTTTTTAGGAAAAAAAAAATGAAGAAAGGAGATTTTATTTGAGAAGCGAGGGGATATATATGATTTCCAGAACATTTCTACGTTTTCCCCTCTATCCCCCCCTCTACCCACCCTTCCCTTCCCTCCTCTCCCTCCCGCCCCCAACGTATACACCTTCCAACCTCACCCCCCCTCAATCCATTCCAACAACCCCTCAACATCCCCCTCAATAACCATATCCCGAACCGCCCGCCGATTCCCCTCCCACTTCATCCACGCACCAGCCTGCAACAAACAATCAGCAAGATCATCCAACTTGCCAATATCAAGCAACGCCTCTTCTCCCACAATCGATTGCACCCCGGCGAAGGGCAAGCCAGGTACCTGCGATATCTGAACAAGGGGAATAACAATCTTCTCCTTCTTCTCCTCCTTCGTCTTCTTCCTCTCTTTGGGTTCTTTGGGTTCCTTAATCTTCCTCAATGCCGCCGATTTACGATTAGGACCGCTCTTCGACGCCATGAAGGCGTCCCTCGTCTGTGCTGCTCCGTCCTCGAACGAAATTGTAACGGCTTCGTTAATCTCAATGCCTTCCGCATCGGCCAGAATCCAGCGTTGAACAAGATCAACCTTCTCCCTCTTCTCCACTTTTTTCCTCCCCTTTTTCACATCGCCAAGGCCCAAATTTGTCCGTTCAGCGAGTTTTTGGACTTCCTTGCTGATCCAGAAGGTAGCGACGCGCATGGGGGAGACGTCCCAGATTTGTGGTCTTGTCAACGAGTCCTCCCCCTCCCCCTCCTCTATTCCATCATCGTTGGCCTCGGTTTGAGCAGCGAGGGCTTCCTTTTTCAAGGTTGTGAGGACGGCCCAGATCATGCTTTCAAACATGTTGACTCGCACCGTCCATTCTTGTACCGCGCTGCCTCCACCACTCCGAAATCTTTGCCGCTCAATCAAGATTGTATCAGGATTGTAAGGCAAAAGGACCTCCCTGACCAGTTTATACGCAGTCTTGGATAATTGCATTGGTGAAAATGGATCATCTCCCTCGATAGCAGCTGGACTGGTCTTCTTTTCCTTCTCCTCAACATCCACATCTCCAGAGACGACCTTTTTCTTCTTCCGACCAATAGGAGTGGTCGAACCCGTAACAGCAATGCGTTTCCAGGCCACAACGGAGAGTTCAAGGGTTGATTCGGATTGTGTATTCCCACGCGTTTTCTTGCCTCCTTTTGAAAGCGTTTTTCGCGTAGGCGCCGATGATACGGGAACATCGCAGACGCAAAAGGCAAGATTCTTGATACCCATATCGATACTCAAAACGCGTATAGTGTCTTTCCTCGGCGCGAGACCAGTCGAGCCATCAGAGAGTTTCGAACCCGTGAGACCTCTGGTAGACTTCAACCCCTCAAGATTTCTACCAGACGTGAACCCATAATCCAAAGAAGAGCTAGGTAATTTCGCCCTCGCACACTCCCACCCTAACCGCTCAATCAAAACCCCTTTAGTCCCCGAACTCCTACCCCCAATCGCAATAAGCAACTTCGTCAAGTGCTCATTCTTCAGTTTCCAAAGCGGTGAAGAAGAAGGTATCGAGGTCATCGTGGAAACCCACACTTTGATCTCACTGCTTGTTTCAGTCTATCCTCTTCTTTTTCGTGGGGTTTGATTTTATGTTTGTTGATGCTTGGCTTGGCTTGGGTTGCTTTGGCTTGGCTTAGCTTAGCTTGGCTTACTTCAATTTATCCTCACTCCAATAACCCAGGACTAAGCGATGCCATCGCAAAGATGCACGGGTTATTAAAAGGTATGTATCTCAAGCATGATGAGGTGGTGAGTTGGAATGATGGAAAAGCTAGCTATAGGTAGAGCGTATAGAGGAAAGACCGGGCGGGGGGTTGGCCGCCTCATAAATCAGACGTTACTGGAAGTAGCGGCAATCATATACGGACGCGTGAAGCGCGTGAAGAGCAACAAACGTGAGGAAATCAAGATGTGTAATTGTTGTTGGATAGTGTACAAAGTTCAGAAAGACGCGTGTTTTGAGATTTCAGCTGTGCACGTGATGTTGCCATTTCCTACTACATCTGTGCGCTACTACTAAAGCCACGGCATGCAAGTCGTAGTTACTTAGGAAAGCTTGTTCCTCGGGGCTCGAGGAGTGAAGGTATTTCTGGGAACTCATGCATAACGGCTGCTATCACATTACATCGTGAATGATCCTGGAATAGACCATCACGCACACAGTTGACGAAAGATTTCAGCAATCTAGTAAATCTTCTATATCTCTTCCCCAGCAATGTAGATATCTTACAAACCCCATCGCTAAATCGCTAATGCCCCTTCCCTCTTCCCTTCCCTGCACGATTACAGACGGTCAAATTGTCCCAGAGAAAACATATGTAAGCAGGACCTCAACAAAGTGATCTCGCAACATTCCAGTCCAAACAAGGGGGAAGAAGATACGTTGTTCCACCAAAAGCTATCGCCAATCCCATAAAAATGTACAAGATCGCCGGACACACTAATCCTCGACAATTGTGCATTATCCCGGAAGCCTACCTAGTAACGGTAGAAATGACCGGTACTCAAGAAATTAAAAATAAGTCCACCAGTATATAGGTGGTGTGCAAGCGCAAAGGAGCTGCAAAAAGCCTCGGGTCGTCGGAACGCGAAAAGATATGCAGGTACGAAAGCAAAAATCAAGTTGTTTCTGCCCGCCGAGAAGTCGTAAACTCTATGCTGTTGATGATGAGCCAAGCCAGTTGAGCTGAAGTGTATTCCGAATGTACGCCAAACCATGTCTATTATTGTTGATTGGAGAAATGTCCGTCTTAATAGTTCAGGTCCCACTTAGGTTTCAGGCTAGTCATTAAGTCGTCTTTGGTACCAGCGAGGTCCTTGGGGAGACGACTGAGACGGTGAGCTCCAGCTCGGAGTGCATTTTGCTGCGCATGGGACATGCCGCTGCGGCCACTTCGAACACTGCCGGCGTCACTGCCGGAGCCATCGTTGCGGAACTTGCTTGGGGGTGCAAAATCAAGGGCAGTAAATGTGCCAGATTTTCTCAAAAGATGACTGTGCGAGCGTTTAGTAATGAACAAAGTGACAATTGACAGAAGTACTCACGGGCTAGGCATGGGACTGAGATCCTCATAAGCACCCTGTAGTGGTGTGTAAGCACGCACAACAGGTGAGTATGGTCTCTCAACACCGAGCGGGCTGTCTGGACGCCTGCCGGCTTGTCTATCTCGGAATGACGGAGGTGGCGCGAGGTCCATTGTGGTGTACAGTGCTGAATCATCCTTCAACAAATGAGGGGTCTTCAAGGACATTAACGGCGCCGGTGGAGGAAGGTTTCGTTTCTGAGTGCGACCACGCTCGCTACTAGCTCCATGTGGAGAGTGAGGACCTTGGGAGCGGAAGTTGCTCATAGATGACTGACCACGTGGGGGACCACGGCCTCCGTACTGCGATTGACTAGCCTGGCTGGAAGCTCTGGCACGGAAGTTACGTGGAGGAGCACGAGGTGGAGGAGTCATCGCGCGGCGAGTGATGGGTTGAGCGAATGGTGCCCCACCAACAACGAATCCTTGCTGCTCAGTGTCGTAAACAGTGTAGGCGTTGTTCAAGTACTCAGTGTCATAGTCTTCGTAGTAGTCGGTGCGTGGTGGTTGTCGTGGCATCGGTGGAGGAGGTCCTGCTTGTCCTGGCGCACCACCCTTGGAATCATCAAAGTATTCCTTGTAGAATGATCGGATCCTGTTTGCGCGTTCCTCGGGATTTTCAGATGGGTCGTCGTGTGGGAGGGGACGCATGAGAACGGATAGTCTTTGGTTGTCTTGGTTGAAATCATTCAAGCCTTCACCAAGATACGTCGATTCTCGCTGTTCCTGGATCTCACCAAGAGGTGCTGCCAATGACTGGCCACGAGTATGAACAGTGTAATTCGATGTCTCCGAGTCACGAGGAGATGGGGCAGTCACTTTCATGGATGCATCACCATACATGAAACTATCGCTATCGCTCATGAAGCTGTTGGTGTTGGATGGTTGCATAAAGCTGTTGGTGTTTGCATCGTGGACAGAGCCGACCATTGACTGAATATTGCCCCGAGGATCGACAGGTACAGGATTCTCTGCAGGAGAATGGCGAGGCTCTGCCGCTGGAGCTCGGTCTGGATACGGCTCAGTTATGGAAATTTTGGGCGAGATGTCACTTCCAGGAGATCCGACCAACGTTGAGGTGGATGAGTCCAGGTGGGTAAGTTTCGGAGCTGACTTCTCCTCCTCGATCATTGATGGCTCCCTACTGTTGATGAAATTGCCGAGATAGTTGTTGCTCTTTCGGAAAGCACCTTGCTCGATGAACGATTCACGGGAGTCAGGTCCAGTGGGTGCCAGTCCGCCAGAAGCATTTGAGCGAGGTGGAGCATACTGATTGGCAGCAATCATGGCCTTTTCTGGCTCCTGTATGCTTGGATAGCCGTGGTCTCCTAGTCCGAGAGAGTTACCCCTTGGTGGAGCGGACTTTCCAAATGCCTGCGCATGGCCCACGAGGTGGGCGTCAGCGCCATCAGTAGACTCGGTGCCTCTTCGTGCAAGTCCACTGGGAGAGCGGATGGACGAAATGTCTCCCTCCTTGCCAAAGGCATGCAACTGGTATCGGTGGTCCGCATCCATGACAGAGCGCGTGATGGAGACCAAAGACTCTTGCGAATTCCGGGCAGCTGGGAAGAGATATGGCTGATCGTCCAGAGACAGTCCTCGCATCTTGTGTCCCGGTTGCGCACCACCCGTAGCAGCCATCTCCGGGTCGCCCTTCTTTCCTTTCTTCCCCTTTCCACCGTATCGCAGATCTGTTCCAAAGTCCATGGACTTGTACTTTTCAGCATCCTCCATATCCTCGGCTGCCAACTTCTTTTTATATCTCCGGTGAAGGATAATGAAAGCTGTAAATGCTAATGTGAGAGGGATGCTAGAAAGCAGAGTCAGTCAATGTACGGGGTACACAAGCCCGCGAAGCTACGTACACAACACCGAGTGCTATAGGTAGCGTAGCAGTCGCGTCTGTTGGTTTCTGGCAAGTGTCCGAGTTTCCGGTGGTGGTACATGGTGTTGACGACGTGGAACTGCTGGTAGCAGACCTGCGCTCGTGTATAACTCCAGTGGCAGGCTCCAGCCCGGCGCGTGGGAAAGAAGCGACATTCCGGATGCCGAGAGGGATGTGAGGAAGCATGTCCAGAGGCTTTGAGAAATCGGTACAGGTGTGAATAGTCGCCAATGCCGTTCACATGGACATGAAGGCGGGTCTAGGATCGGTAGAGAAGCGTGGTTGCGGACCGGTCGAATTGGAGATTGAAAGGGAGTTTCGAAACCAAATCAGCTCGTGACAGTAGGGCGAGATTGGCGAGGCAGTAATAGGCGGGAGGATTATAGAAAGCGTGTTCTGTTTCGTTCGGTCGTTAAGTGTGAAACGAGAGGACAGCCTAGAGTAGGCCAACGAGTAATGCAGAAGCGGAGGTTCGTGAGTGGAAGCAAGCTCGATCAAAAGAGTGTGAGGGGAAGCAAAGCAAAGCAAAGCAAAGGAGTGTAAGGGATGAAGAAGATGGAAGTCGAGGTCGAAGTCGTGATAGCGAAGTGGAGAAGAAATGGCAGTGGAGGACAGACTGGGAGCAGACCGAAGCGACGGCCTGCACAGGAAAGCCAGGGTCAGGGTCAGGGCCAGGGGCGGCTGTGATTGGTATGAAGCGCCAGCAGGGTTGAGAGGTTTGGACCAAGCCACGAATGCTGTCGAGCTAATTGCGATGCGGTCTAGAAGACAACAATGTGCATTTCTCTGCTCTCAAGCTGTCGCAGGCTTTGGCCAGTAGTCCAGAAGGATGGAAGGACATAGAGTGGCGGCCATGGACCGTACCTAAGTGCACAGTACAGTACATTACAGTACTAAGGTAAGTGCACAGTACAGTATATTAAGGTAAGTGCACAGTACAGTACAGCTCCTCGCCCATCCCATCCAGTGTTTTGAGATAACTTGAAGTCTACAAACTTGCAATTGGAAGGCAGCTCGCAAAGTCGTTGGTGACCCGAGGCCGACGTTTGATGAGCACAGCGGGAGCTACCCAATCAAGCATAGCTCACCATGCAGGTCCCAGAGCATCCCTGACTGCAATCTGCTTCCATTTCCTCTGTGCTTCCGTCCCACTCAACGTCATGGAATCCAGCGTGGGAGAGATGAAGGTTCCACTTCGCTGAGGTGGGTGTGCCTTGATTCCTTCTGCTTCCCTTCCCCTGAGAACAACGAGGCTGTGCAATCCTCAACTCTCAGTAGCATTTCCTCTTACTTTGCACCTCAATGACAATATCCATCGTTCCGTCCAGTGTCCACGAGAGCGCAACTTGAACCCAGTAGAAACAAATCAGCTGGACCACACGCGACCCTCGATAGACGGTTCATGTATACCCGGCAAGTGGATTGTGAAGCTTGGTTTTTCCTTGCTCTTCGTAAGCATCCCATGCTCGAATCCATCTCCGCCGTTCCTTAATTTGGCAGCCAGATTCCATCAAATCCCCGGCGTTGCGATATCATCCCGCCGCAGTATCTACAGTAGTATTCTACTTTCCAGGATCCTTCCAAATAATTGAGCAATGAGGGAATTTGGATTCCGATTGTCAAACAACGTTTCCGAATGCAAACCTTCTAGTTTCTGTTTTCACAGTGGCAATGAGACATCGAGCACAGCGGGGTGATCCGAGCACAGAGTTATTTTCGATTCTTTTTGTCATTCCTTGCAGGTTCCAGAACAAGAATGGCCTCCCGCCCGTCATCCGGACTCCGTTTGCAACTCCTGTGACGGGCGCATCTCATTGGTGAGGCGAGGATGCCTGCCGCCCAGAATAAAAATGGATAATGATCTCGCCGTCAAAATTGGTCGCGCACTTCACCACGGCGCGGCAAACCTGATAGAGACGCTACTAAATATCTTTGTCGGCTTGTCGGTGAGTTGCCAGCTGCTCGCATCGCCTCACTTCATGTCATGTGCTCTACAATGGAATAGGTACATAGCAAGGTACCTTCCAATGTGAGTATCGCTGGAGATCCGCATTGGATCTATGAAGAATGAGTAAGCCGCTGAAAATAGGTACCTTACCAGCAGCCGAGGCCCCTGAATCTCCCGTGCCAACCATGAGCCATGCAACCTCAATAGAGCATGAAGATGCTACTCGAACCTCTATAAGTTGAAGCTTGCCAATAGTTGATAAATCTTCTGTCTGATAGTGAGAGACGATCGCGATTTTCCTGAGGTTGTCTGATGAATGTATGCACCAAATGGAAGGCGTGCCACGCGTAAGGTACAAGCACTTGAAGATCTTCTAAGGTAGGTAGCGTTCTGCAGCTTTCCTCACCACCTGCACTTCAGTACTGTGCAATGAGCGGCCACGGGCAATTCTTAGTTGGTGTCCTCGATTTGGATGCTGACGGACCTTGAGCGATTCTTCAACTCAGAATGATTTCCAGATCTCTACCAGAAAGAAATACGCGAATCAACAGAACGTTGATGACCCTTTGTGATGGTTTGCGAAGGGCCACGGCATGCAGGTGAGAACCATGAATAGACACCCCATCGATGAGCATCGTGTTGCAACACTTCATCAACATCGATCTCCTTGCTCGTACCAGGCGTAGGACATCAACACGCGATTTTGACTCGGCTGATGTAACACGGCTCCAGAGGTCTTACATGTAAACCTCGCAGCCTCTGTCTCTGCCTTTGAAGTCTAACAAACAATCGACACCACCAAGAACTGCCTGAAAACTCTCTTCGTCTCCTCGAGACATGCCTGTATTTGGTTTTGACAATCGTTTCGACTTGGCGGACATGCCTTGTAGTCCTTGCAAGCGTGGCTATCGGAAGCAGTGAGTAAACTCCCTCCCACGGTGCGCTACATCGTTCGGTTCTAAACAAGCGATAGTCTGAAGGATATTACTGCTGTCACCGTCACTATTGGCAAAGATTTTGGTGATGAGGAGACATTCATCCTGCCACGCGAAGATCTGATTACTGTTTCGGAATACTTTGAAAACATATTCCAAGGCGCATTTCGAGAAACAACAGACAAAAAGGTTGCTCTCGATGATGTCGAACCAATCACCTTTAAACTATTCATCGCCTGGCTTAATGGTCGGAAACTACTCAATGTAGAGGGCGAGGTCTTTGACGGTTCGAAGCACACACAAAACTACGACAGCTACAAGCTCTTGCTTGATCTCTACATCTTCTCCGATGAGTACGATGTTCCTCAGTTGCGCCGAGATGTTCTAGACACCCTCGTTGTGTTCTCTCATCTCAGTCCGACTCTGTTTGACATGGCTTTGGTGGCTCGGGCATATGAGACGCTCCCTTCAAGCTCGCCGTTTCTGCGATTTCTCGTCGATGAATATGCTGCCAACTGGAGAGGACCGGTCGATGAAGATCGCGACGAGACACCTGCGGCCTTTCTCTGGGATCTGACAAAGACGTTTTGCGATTTGAGGCGAGCGCGACGACGTACTGGAAAGATCGAGCAGCCCAAATCAATGCGTGACAGAGTTTGCGTCTATCATGAGCACCCGTCGAATGATGGAGTGGAAGGCGCTGGTGGAATAGAGGTTATGCTTGCGACTGGATTGCAGCAAAAGTCCCAAGCTGAAGGAAACCAGATTCCTAAGCCGAATGGAATGTGTCTGTTTGGATAGCGCATAATGATGTGACCTCGATTGCGATACCAAAAGGGGCTGAACGAGCACGAGACTCTTCTCTCAATTGTTCTTGGTTTAATAACCCGGACCACTCATATTTTTGTGAGCCGCTGTCAACATTTAATGATAACACGCTATTATAACACTCGACTTCTTCGCGCTAGCAAGCTGGCTTTGCATCTCTTCCGCCTATCTCCAATGTTCATCAACTCTCACCAACAACTTCACTCAATCCACCCACTCGACTTCAACAGGCCGCGGTCTTTCGTCTATTCGTCTTGTTACAGCACAAAACTTTCCATCGACATGGCTGAGAACAGCACACGCGTGCGCCCAAAGCGCGGATACCGCTCAACCAAGCCGTAAGTCTAATCTAAATTGCTTCGCAGCCCTCTTTCTCACGAAATCCAGGTTTATTGACAGCACCATGGTCACGATCACGGTCGGCAAGGACTTCGGCGAGGAACAAGAGTTCGTCCTTCCGCGAGAGTACCTTACCGACGTCTCGGAGTTCTTTGAGAATAGCTTCATGGGTTCTTTCCGCGAGGCTAATGAGATGTCTCTCAAAATGGACGACGTTAAGGTCAAAATATTCAGGATCTTTGTCGAATGGCTCTACGGACGCAAGCTGCTGAATTCAGATGGAGAGGAGTATGATGGCGCGAAAGATGGGAAGACGCCTGGAGAGAATCGCCTCCGATTCAGAGAGCTACTTGCAACATACGTCCTCGCTGATGGATTCGACATCCCAGGGCTCCGAAAAGACGTCCTTCAGGTGTTCGCAAAGTACCAAGACGATTGCCCTAAAATGTGCTCATTGTCGGTGGTTACAGATGCTTACAATGGTCTTCCGCCAAACTCGCCATTTCTCTCTGTTCTGGTCGATGTATTTGCCTATCAGTGGGATCCACAACCTGCTGAAGCTGCACGACTTCCGCATCAGCTCTTAGGAGATGTGGTACTCAAGCTACGGACTGAGGGAGTGCGAGGGGAGTCACCATACGAGAATCCTGCCGAATACTATGAGAGTCACATCGAAGAGGAGAGAGAGACATGAAGCTCCAAGGAGGAAAACGCCTATGGGGTTGGACATATTACCAAGTGACTAAGAAAGAGGGAGGAATAGCACTGGGATAGATAGGATACGACGGGAGCATCCTGGAACCACTGCTCAGGTCTACTACTCATAGGTCAATCTTCCAAACCACAAGCCAGTTTCTATTTTGTTGTTGCTATAAACTTGAGTTACTAGTTGGCTTCATCTTTTACCCAATTTTTAATTTCATGTCTTGTGAGTCACATCATCTCGCTACCTCTTCTTGAATCATTTCCATTTCAGAGATTGAGACGTGTTGAACTCCATGTCATCTTTCTTCTAGGTCACGACATAATATCCCGGGTCATACGGATTGGGCATGGATTGAAAAGAGGGTTTTGCTTGGCAGTATGCTGGGACGCTTTTGGTGATGTTTTTGGGCCTTTTTATATGTTTACTCGGCGGTTGGGAAGAGCGTGGGGGATTGGGTCGAGGGAATTGATTAGGTATGTAATATTTTGGTGTTGATTCAGCGATTGGGTCGAGGGAATTGATTAGGTATGCAATATTGCAGTCTCGCAGTCTCTGCGACCAACTTTGACTTTGGTAAGGGTCGGACTTGGTAGACGTCAGTTACTTATTTCACTAACACGCTGATAACAATGATATCTATCCTTTCCAACTTGGGCCAAATACTTATCAACACTGATCGATGTCGCGAGGATACTCACACAACACACTACCACTTGACGCGGCTCGCATTTTGTAGAACCACGACACGATTCTTGTTACCTAGCCAACTTTCCACCAACCAACAAACAAACGACTGAAATATTACAGCGCTGCACCCAGTCGAAGCATCGCAAGCTGCATTAATCACACAGACTCCACAGCAACATGGAGGACCACGTTTGCAAGCCGGCCAAGAAAGGATACCGTCCTTTCCAACCGTAAGTAAATCTCACCACTCTTTGTATATCTCACGACTCACCTCACAACCCGTTCCATAGACTCAAGGACAATACCATCGTCACCATCACCATCGGAAAAGATCTTGGCGAAGGTCAAGACTTCTCGGTGCCGCGAGAATACCTCACATCGATTTCCGACTACTTCGCCAACACATTCAACGGCAAATTCCGAGAAGCCACCGATAAGAAAGTCTCCCTAGGAAATGTGAGACCCCAGAGTTTTGGCATTTTCCTCGAATGGCTGTACGGGAGAACGCTAGTAGATGAAAACGGAGCAAAGTACAACGCAGACAACGACGCCAAGAAGAATATCACACACACGCCACGCTTCATGGACCTTCTAGACCTCTACCTCTTCGCAGACGAATACGACGTTCCCCAATTTCGTCGCGATGTCCTTGAAGTGTTCATCGACTATCAATACAGTTTCCCGAAAATATGCTCCGCCGATGTTATTACGAAGGCCTTTGAACACCTGCCTCCCGCGTCTCCGATGCTGAGATTCCTCGTCGATGTTACGATACACTCTTGGATACCGACACCAGGCATTGTCGGTTGGAGTGCTGAGTCCCTGCCTGCCACTTTCCTTTTCCAAACGACATCCAAAATGTGCAGTATGAGGAATGGGAATAAGGTGTCGAGCAAGAAATCCCCTTATGCCAATAAATGCGATTACCACGAGCATGACGGTGAAAGGGACGAGGAGGGAGATGCGGAAAAGTAATACTCGTGTCGGAGTGATTCGCTTTTGCGATCTTGCATGAAAGAGGAGGTCAATGATGGCACCCTACAGATTGACTCCATATGGCAAGGCTTTGGGTTCCACTTGGAGAGGATTGGATTTGTGGCACAATCAGAAGTAGATATAACATGGTTCAACGACGAACATTCGTCACGCCTCTTTTAATTTCTTAAAAGCAGGTGTCTTACATGAAAACAATGGCACACGCGAATTTGCTGGTTACATAGTACAATGCCACTTCCGCCTTACGGTTTCCGCCTTACGGTTTCCGCCTTACGGTTTCCGCCTTACGGTTTCCGCCTTACGGTTTCCGCCTTACGGTTTCCGTCTTGAGTGTTTGCTAGTGTAATGGGTCGTTCAAGGCTTTTGAATTATGATTTTCCTTGGATCTGTCACAGTAGGGTCATCAATTGAATTCAGCAGCCGTCGTTTGTGAAAGACCTTCGTGCATGACCCTGTCAACACCAAAATGGATTCTTCATCATGGACATGATCAAAGTTCCTCGGGGAAACTCGATTGATCGACTCACTGTGTCGCTGAAAACCATTCACCAGTGACTCAATCTCGAAACCGGGACTCCATGTCTTTCCGACTGTTTAACTCCCTTTTCCTGACATTCAAGAACTGCTTCGAGTCCTTAAGACAGAATATAGATATCAGAGGATATAAAGCCCAATAACTGCTTCACCGAATGCGTGACCTGCTACTGTAGGATGAAAATGATTCCGGAAGTGAGGAGGTCCTGGCTCTTTTAAAGTCCTACAAACAACGACTTTCCGGCTTGCAACTCGTTGTGCAATCTTTCGACCGAGTTCGGCGATGTCCGTTCCTTTGTTGTTGGAATGTTGTTTGTTGCGGAGAGTGTTGAGGTGATGAAGTTGTAGTGGTACCCGGAGGCAGTACGTGAACCCTGACAGGCTGCCACCTAGTCTATTACTTAACCATCGCCGAGTCCATTGCCATCAACATCGCTGAATAATAGAAGAGACAATCACTTCTCTCGCCCAATCCTTCTCGCACTATTTCTTTTCCTATTCTCCCTTTAATAACCTCCACACGCGATCATGGATCCACCACCACCGCCGCCACCAGAAATGTCGGATGCCGAGCGAGTGAGCCTAAACCCCCAGCTTATACACGCTCACAGCTGACCTCGATCAGATTCGCGCCCGACGCCTCGCAAAGCTAGGAGGCAACTCGAGTAGCAGCGAACGCCCTTCACCCTCCACAACTTCAAAGCCATCATCACCAGCCCCCTCGCCCTCCCAAACCCAACAACCCTTCGCACATCAGGCTGAATCGAAGCCCACCCCACGGCAGTCAGTACCGTCGCCAAAGATTTCAGTAGTCAAACCTCCAGCTTCAGGCTCCGGAGGAATTCGAATACATGGCGCCGCTGATACCGAACCAAGCTCGAAGCGGAACAAAGTAGGCGGGGCCGTATCGATAGAGACCTGGGAGCATCGGACGTTATGCAGCATCTTTCGAATCACTTTAGACGAGGAGCAGAAGACGGACACTACTGGTGCTCGATTGAATTATCTCCCTGGCGTGCGGTCAGATCTCGAGGCCGAGTCTGCTGAGCTACGAATCAGCAAGAACAATCTGGATCAAGCTCTGGTCGAGGCTGGGTCAAAAGCTGCAGAGGGCAAATGCTTCCCATACTTGCTGGCATGCTGGAAGCGTGTCATGCGGCAACTTCGAGGCCCAGCAAAGCGGGATGATTCGACGGGAGAAAAGATGGCTATATTACATGAGGTTAAGCGGATATGTATGAGCTACTGCATTTTCGCTGTCACCATGCCCGAGATGTTTGGAGAGGAGCCCTCGGCGAGCAATCCGATCACTAATGCTTTACTACGGGACTCCGATTGTGATGCAGGAATCTGTCCCGACTTCTTAAAGGAAGCTACTGAGCGGTTCGCAGAAGATGATGGAATCAAGGAAGCGCTTGTTCAGGCTGTGGAGCAGTTGAGTCGAGACGCTTCGAAGAAGACAATGAATGATAGCTTCAAGCCTCACGTTCAAGCGCTTCGTAATTGCGTCCGATATGTGCCCTTGGTGGAGGCTCTGACACAGTCGCCGACATTCCTTTTGGATGGTGTTCCGGCAGAAAAGATTGAGCATCATACTTTACTCGGTCCATTCTTTGCGCTTTCACCGTTGCATGCTGATGTAGCTGCCAACTACTTCATGGGTGCACAAGCGAGAGATGAATCTTTCATCCGTCAATCGCAGAACGCGTTGCAGATGACTTTGCGAGCACATCAAGAGGAGCTTTTGGACATCACAAATTGTATTATCAAGTCGGCGAAAGAACCGCGGGAGCGGATGCTTGACTGGTTTGCTATGATTGTCAACAAGAATCACAAACGACGAGCTATGAATGTTGACGAGCGCAAGGTCTCCGGTGATGGATTTATGGTCAATGTTACGGTAAGTTGAAGTCGCCGTGCGGAATCTGAGAGTTCTTGGACTAATTCTGTAGGCTATTCTTGATCGTCTCTGTGAGCCATTCATGGATGTGTCATATACCAAGGTAGACAAGATTGATCCTGCTTATCTTCGCCGTTCTCCTCGCGTTTTGATAGAAGACGAAACGAAAATCAATGCCGATCAGAAGACCTCGGACGAGTTCTATGCTCAGCCTGCAGAAGGAGCCAACAACTTCATCTCAGAAGTGTTTTTCTTAACCGTTGCTGCCCATCACTATGGCACCGAAGCCGCAAATACGAAATTGGCGGAAATCAAGCGCCGCATGAAGCACCTTGAGAGACAGTTGAAGGAGTTCGAAGAAGAGCGACCGAAATTTGCTCACAGTCCTCAACAACTTGCCATGTACGAAGCCGCCATGAAAAAATACAAGGATCGACTGGACAGTGACAAATGTCGCATACACGCCATCAACGGAGTCTTGCTTGATGATGTCACGCAACAGCGCTCAATGCAGCTCATGCGGTATGTCATGGTGTGGCTGTTGAGATTAGTAGCTCCAGAATCCGAATATCCCAAGCGCCAGGTTACACTGCCCTTGCCGGAAAAGCAAGCCGATGTGTTCTCATGTCTTCCCGAATACTTCATCGAGGACATTGTGGACAATTTCAAGTTCGTCACCGGTAATCTGCCTTGGATCATTACCTCAACACAGTGCGACGAGCTTTTAACGATGTGCATAACTTTTTTGCGCAGCTCTGATTACATCAAGAATCCTGGACTCAAGTCTGGCTTGGTGCAGATCTTGTACTACGGTGTGCTGCCATTTGCCCGAAAGCCGAAAGGCATTCTTGGAGACCTCCTTAACTCCTCGAAATTTGCTTTGCAGAATTTGTTCCACGCTTTGATGCAGATTTACATCGAGTGTGAGACATCAGGCACGCACACTCAATTCTATGACAAGTTCAACGTTCGATACGAAATCTTCCAGGTTATTCGATGCATTTGGACGAATCCAGTATACCGCGAGAATCTCGAGATCGAGTCGAGAGTGAATCACGCTTTCTTTGTTCAATTCGTCAACCTCACGCTAAACGACGTTACCTTCTTACTCGACGAGTCTTTCGGCGCATTTAAGCAGATTCATGCTCTGCAAGAAGAGCTTGAGGGTCCTGCGGCGGCGCTTCTGGACGATACTAAAAAGCAAGAAAAGCAAGAATTACTTGAGGACAATCAGAAAAAGGCGAAGAGCTGGATGACGTTGACCAACGAGACAATCAGCATGCTCAAGATGTTCACGGAAGCTCTTGCCGATGCTTTCACAAGCCAGGAAATCGTGCAACGATTGGCTGACATGTTGGATTACAACCTCGAGTCCTTGGTTGGTCCGAAGCAGAAGGATTTGAAAGTCCGTGATCCTCAGCAGTACAAGTTCACTCCACTACTCCTGCTGAGCGATATCATGTCTGTCTATCTCAATTTGAAAGACAAGCCCGCCTTCCATTTGGCCGTAGCTCGTGATGGGCGTTCATACAAGTATGGGACGCTGAAACATGCTACAGAGATTATGGTCAAGTCTGGCGCTGGCCAAAAGAGCCCTGAAGAACTCAAGCAATTCTTGAAACTCGCCGACGACATTGAGACCACCAAATTGAGCGAGGAAGCAGAGGAGGATTGGTTGGGTGAAGTCCCTGAAGAATTCTTGGATCCTCTCCTTGCCACGCTTATGGAAGATCCCGTCATCTTGCCTATTAGCAGGACTGTCATTGATCGCAGCACCATCCGGCAGCACCTTCTCAGCGATCCGCACGACCCTTTCAACCGCACCGACTTGAAATTGGAAGATGTGATCCCAGATACGGAGACGAAGGCGAAGATTGAGGCGTTCAGAGCGGAGGCTAGGGGACGTGCTATGGCAGCTATACAGGCGAAGAAGGAGAGTGATGCTACCGAGGCTATGGAGGTCGAGACCGCGGCCGATGTTGCTGGGGACTCTGTGGTGGAGACGAATGCTTCGACTGAGTCGGGGGATGTGGTAATGGATGAGGCGTAGACCCGCAGGTAGAGACATGATTTGCTTCGATGGGACGGTTTGCTGCGAGTTTGGTACGAGGATCTCTTGCATTGGCGGTGTTTTGACGGATCACTGTGATACTGATTATTAAATCTTCGTTCGTCGTGATATGTCACATCATCAACAACACTACTAAAATTTTGTCACACAAATAAATGTAGAATTGATCATGATGTGGTGCCAGTGCGTTAAGGTTGTCCATCACTTAGATATTATATAATGCTAAACTGAAGGTCCTCACATGGCTACTGCAGCTCACATGACTCTCTTATCTATCTCCAATCTATCTCTTCAACTTGCTGAGCCTCACTACATTTCTTTTAAAGAAAAAATAAAATAAAAATAACAACTCTCAAGGTACCTAATTATCCTTAATAATAAACCTAATCTAAAGATCTAATTCTTACTATATATACCCTTAGGCTCCTATAGTAGTACTATATATATACCTATACCTATAAACCCCATTATTACCTCTACCTATAAACCCCCTTATTACCTCTATCTAATCCCCTTCTCTCTACCCCCTACTACCCTCCCTCCCCAAAAAAAAGAAAATTGTTTCCAATACTAGTATTCCCTCCATGTTTTCTTTCCATGTTATATCTAATCCAATCTATCCTATCCCATCCACATTACCTCAAAATCATATATAAATCCGTGCCTAAAAGAAAGAAGAAAAAGAATAAGTTCTTTATTTATTTATTCAATCATTCAGAAAGGAAAGGAAAGAAGGAAAGAAAAGAAGGAAAGAAAAAGTGTATAAGATACAAGATACTAGAAAAAAAAAAGAAAAAAAAAGGGACTCGAGTTACTACGTAGTTATACCATGGCGTAGCCAAGAGGGAGGAAGGAAGGAAAGAAAAGGGGGGTATATATATAGGCGAGCACTATTTATATACCCGGATTGACCATTTGTACCCCCAGGATCCTTCGGATTATACCCGCCTAAAAAACAGTATCCTCCCCCCTAAAACTAGGGGGTCAGGTGCTAACCCTAACCCTAACCCTAACCCTAACCCTAACCCTAACCCTAACCCTAACCCTAATCCATGCCCTTAAAGTCTAATGCCACAATGATGAATCCAGGTACAAATACAGCTATTTAACTCAATCCATAGCTCAATCCGTGCGCAAAGAAGGCATCGGTGGACCCTACTACAATCTAGGCGGTCAGACCGCCTAAATCGCGTGCGACCGTGTCGCATTGCAGCCATTTGACTCAATCCGTGTCGTATTATAGCTATTTGGCTCAATCCATACGTAAAGAAGGTATTAGTAGACCCTACTACAATCTAGGCGGTCAGACCGCCTAAATCGCGTGCGACCGTATCGTATTGTAGCCATTTGACTCAATCCGTGTCGTATTGCAGCTATTTAGCTCAATCTATAGCTCAATCCATAGCTCAATCCATGCGCGATTATAGCAATAGAGGGTCCTACTACAATCTAGGCGGTTAAACCGCCTAGATTGTATACGACCGTGTCGTATTATAGCTATTTAACTCAATCCATAGCTCAATCTATAGCTTAATTCATGCGCATTTGTAGTAATAGAGGGTCCTACTACAATCTAGGCGGTCAGACCGCCTAGATTGTATACGACCGTAGAACCACGTCGTACACAAGGTAATAGGGAGTAGTAGCCAATATTTAGTATGCGAGACCCACTTATCTATAAGAAGACTAGGCTCACCTACTATTATATTAGCTATGTAAATATAAGCTTAAATTTCCCACCTTCCTTACCAAAATTAGGTAAGGAAGGTGGGAAAGATAAGAAGGTATTTGAGGATAAAAGACGAAAGTAGGCGTAGCCGGGGATTTGTAGTCTAATACCGCCCGGGCTACCGCCGCGTTCGGAGTATAGGGACCCGAGATTACGCGTACGTTCCGTAATCTATACCAGGGTTAAGCCGTTGCATTTTCGAGTAAAATCTCTATATCGTTACTATAATCAATCTCCTACTACTTACTATTATTATAGCTTTATCTAGCGTACTTTCATCTACTTCCTTATTGATACAAGATCTTTTCGGTATCCAACTAGATACTACTAAAGAAATTGACGCCCTCTACCCGATCGAGAGGGCTACAATTAAGCGCCAGTATCTCTAGTTCTCTAACGCCGAGGATAAGGAGGAGGTTGACGATCTAGTATACCTTTTTAAGGATGAAACGAACGATGAGGCTATCTACAAACACCTTCTACCGCTACCGGATAACCTTGAATAGGATTCATTCGATAAACTATAGGCTTACGTATTGAGTTGGAGTAGAGACTACGGCTATAGTATCCGCATCGGTACTAGGGCCAAATACAACCCTCTAGGCATTCGATACCGTGTATATATTGAATATAACAAGGCGCGAGAGCCTATTACTACGGCATCGGTAAGAGATAGCTATTTACGAGGCAAAAGGTATCCTTTTCGAATGTACGTATAACGGTAAGATAGCCGTAATAAGGTCTCTACCCTCTACCTCTACCTCCGTTTCAAATGAAGCTAACCTGTATACTATAGATCTAGACTCTTCGTTATATAGTAAACTATAGTAACTACGTAGTCTCCCTCGATCCTTCTAGCTATCCTTGCTATCGTAGGCTTTCTCCTACCGATATAGCCTTCATTAAGACTCAATCTATTAGTAGTATTCTACCCAAACTTATCGCAGAGGCGCTGGAAAAGAGAGGCTTAAGGGCTAAGGTATCTAACGTATACAACGTACGATACCGATTGCGCAAGTAGAGACTTCAAGGATTAACGCCTATTTAGGCTCTTTTTGCGATACTTAAGTACGATCAAACTAGTTGGCACGTCCGTAGTACTAGAGACTCTTTCGGCCGCATTACGAAGCTCTTTTTCGTATATAAGAAGTAGATTATACTCGCTAGGACGTACTTTAAAGTCGTCTTTACCGATACTACGTACAAAACGAACCGATATAGCATGCCTCTTATCCATTTTATAGGGGTTATTCCTATTTTAAAGCGGTAATATAATACCACGGGCTCCAATTTGAGTACAGGCTTCTACTTTATAAATGAGGAGAATAAAGAGACCTAGACCTAGGTAGTTAAGTAGTTTCGAGACCTTATTATATACGAAGACGAGGAAGGCTTTACTCCTATACTAGAAGTCTAGGTTCGCGATAGCGCTTCTTATATTGGCAGCGCTATCAAGGAGGTTTACCTAGAAGCCGTACAACTTCTCTGCCTCTACTATATTAACTAGAACGTTTTGAAGCAGATCAACCTTACCTAGCGCCTCTACGTAGACCTTACCGATAAAGAAGTACAAATAGTACGCGACGTACGAAAACTAGTATTACAACGGTAGTAGGAAGTTATCTCTACAACCTTAGAGGCTGAATAGCGCAGTAGACTTGACTTTATATATCGTGAATATAGTCGTTACCTAGTATTTATCAACTACCTCAAGGTTAAATAGGAGCCTCTACGTATAATAATAGTAAAGTTTTGGACTTTACTATACTAGTATTTTAGCAACATAGTAACATCGCGCCTTGAGGGCGGCTATTACATAGTGAAGTCGTTTTTACACAGCTTATTCGGCGATCTACTTGACGTGGTTAAACGTATTAAAATCCATATTAACCGCGAGTTTCGTAAGCTTCGTATAGTACTAGTAATTACTATTAAGAGGATGCCTGCTTCAGTCAATCTAGCCAAAGTAAGGGTTTTTACAGACTAGCTAACGGTAGAGATTATACTACTTGGCCTCAAACTAGCCCTCCGCCAATACAGGATCGCACTCAGCCGCGATTACGATAAAAACTGTAACTATAGGTGGAATCGCGTCTACGGATTACCCTGCTATCATACAATGCATCGCTATATTAATAGCGAGTCTTTTGACGGCAATCTAGTAACCCTCTTCACTACTAACTTTGCTACTAGATAGACCGTAGCTCGAATAAAGCGGCTATTCGAGATAGTAAACCCTCGTAATAAACGCAATCCACGCATAGCAAAGATAGTTAGTAGACCAAAAGGAGCTCCTAATCGCCGCCAACAAGGCCCTCAATCTTTACGTATATTACCTCAAGGCACGAATCCACGCGATCTCTCCGCCGTTGAATATATATACCGTAATCCTATACCGTAGTTATCTCGCCGGCAGGCTTTACTCGATCGTACGGTTACTAAAGTAGAGAACTACCGGTAGTAGTAGGCTTCAAGGTAATAAGAGAGGGATATATTAGTAGTAGTAGAGGTTACTCAAACGGCTTCACGGTATCGAGAGATTACTTAAACGGCTTCACGGTATCGAGAGACTCAAAGCCGGGTTACGCCTAAGCCTATATAGGATCACGGGTTTGAGACCCCCTTACCAATAGTATTGCGACCGCGGCCGCCCCAAGTATTACTATAATCATTACGAGAATCGTTACTATCTATACCTCCATCCTTAATTGCGGCAGCTATTGACGCTGTAGAAGCCTTACGAAAGCGACCACGAGCTCCTATAGTACAAACGGCTATATAACCTACTCCGGTAGCTTTACAAACAGTTATAAAGAGGCTACGGGGTCGGCCGCGATTGACGGAGGCTCAAAAAGTAGAGAACAAACGATTGAGAGACCTTGCAAAGGTATCAAACACGGCGGTATTAAATACGGCTTCAACGGCTTCAAACACAGAGACTACACGGCAAGAGAGGGTAAGGGCCCTTCGAGATAAACTAGCTTTACTTAATATACAAATCGCGGTAGAATCAGAGGGTTTTGAGGGTTAAGGCTACCGGTTGTATGTGTAGCAGCCTTGGCACGGTTTTGAGCCGTCAATTAAGCCGTTTTAATGCGTTCAAAGTTGAGCCGTTTTTGCGTTCAAAGTTGAGCCGTTTTTGCGCTCAAAGTTGAGCCGTTTTTGCGCTCAAAGTTGAGCCGTTTTTGCGCTCAAAGTTGAGCCGTTTTTGAGCGGCCTTGGCATGGTTTTGAGCCGTCAATTAAGCCGGTTTAATACGTTCAAAGTTGAGCCGTTTTTGCGTTCAAAGTTAAGCCGTTTTTGCGCTCAAAGTTGAGCCGTTTTTGAGCGGCCTTGGCATGGTTTTGAGCCGTTTTTTTCGCGTTTAATTGAGTTAAGTCGATTGCCGCATAGTTTAAGTTTATACATTGTCTTAATAGGGTTTAGCGCCATTGACATGGTCGTGATGGAGGAGATGAAATGCGAGGCTCACCACCATGATGTCATGCATCGCCGTGACTTGTGCGCCAGTTTAACGGCTGGCATTGAAGCCAGGGCCCTGAGGGCCCTAGATCCTAGGGGGGAGGACACTGTTTTTTAGGCGGGTGTAATCCGAAGGATCCTGGGGGTACGAATAGACAAGTTGGGTGTATAAATAGTGCTCGCCTACATATATCATACCTCCTACCTCCCGCCACGAGCTCAAGAAAATATGAACAACAAAAGGCCATGTCAAAAACATCTGCTTCGCTTCATAGATCGGATCGTTTCGACAAAACACGCCGCTAGCCGCTCAAACCACATCAATTTCCCATTTTCATCAATCCTTGGCCGGCGTCTCGGGTGGCTCGACAATAACCTCGGGCACTTCTTCCGCTGCTTCCGCCGCCGCCTCATCACCATTAGTATTACTCTCCTCTGCAACCGCTTCAGACGGCGTCACACTAGGCGTAATGCCATTCTGTCGTTCATAATATTCCCTCCTCGCCCTCTCATCCCTCGCTTTCCGTAACCTCTCCGCCTCTTCCACACCACCCGTCTTCTTAAGTTTGCCCTCCTCAACAAAAGATGCGACTTCCTTGGTGAACTCGCCCTCTTTCCTCGACTCGAGTTCCTTTTGTCTATTGCGCTCTGCTCGGGCAATGGCTTCAAGGCGAGATTCATGATCGACTTGGAGACCCTTGACTTCCCCAAGGACGCCGTCTTTTGCCTTTCTCGGGTCTAAAGATTGGTCAATGGAGTTGAGGGTCACCATTCGCCCGCCAGAAACGTTACGAGGGCCTTTCCCATCGGCTGGTTCGAGATTTTGCTGCTTGCATGCTTCCTCAACTAGACGGAAGGTGCTTTCCGCGTCCTCCAAATCGGCCGTCAGATCTGTGACCAGCATTTCCGACTCCTGAACGGCGGCCTTATCATCGCAAACCTGCTGCAATTCTTGTTTCCACACCTTGACCCACATTGGCTTCTCCTTATTCAAAAAGCCCTCGAGTCTCTTCACCTCCGTAGCCGCGTTCGCCAAATCCTTGGCCACCTGTTCCAATTGTCGGGGCAAAGGACGAACACCGCGCGTGACAACGTCCTTCCTGAGATCCTCGATGGAATCTTGAATTTCGTCCACGCGTTCAAACGCAGCTGTTTGGTCCTTGTGGAGAGTATCGTAGAGTCCCTTTTTGACATATGCACGGCCGCTTTCGCCACTGATACTGGGAAGAGCAACTTTGAGAGCCACAGATTTGACGGAAGCTGCTTTGGTGCGAACTGCAGCCATGGAAGCTTCGACGTCAGATGTGAAGGAGGAGTATGTTTGTCGCATAATTGCGAGATCACGGCGCAGGGTTTGAATCTCTGAGAGCTGATCGAGGCCGGAAATATTCGAGGTGGAGGGTGCGAAATCTGGTTGGCCAGATGTACTTGGCGTTGCCGCTACAGAGTGCGTTGGTGCCACAAGAATACTGGCAAGCTCTTTGGCTGATTCGGTTTGTCGTTCGCTGACGAGCTGAATAGCGCCTTGTTGATCATCAATTGAGGTCTTGATACCCTCAACCACTCGTCGAAGGGTGGAGAGGCCATCGTCAATGTGGCGCTTGACTTCATCCAAGGGCTCCACGTTCAGGACGAGTACTGTGTTATTCTTGATATCGCTGAGATCTTCAAGTTCATATCGGACGCCCGACAGGTTGTCCTGGATATAGATCTCGGGCAAGTCAATGCCTTCGCTGTGTGTATTCCACGCAAACTTGTCGATGAAAGCGAGCTGAATGCGGCCCACTGATAAGTCATTGTAACCATCGTCTAGTATAATCTTCTTCACCTTGCTCTTGTATTGCAAAAATAGTGTCAGCGGTTTTCCGGGTTGCGGTGAGTCTTCATTGTTCAATGATGTCTCAACTTGAGGCGGAGGTGTGGCTGTTTGTGCTCTGCGGGATATCCGACGCTGGGGGACTGCGGAAGGTGCAGAGAGACTGGATTCTCCCATAAAGGTAGGTTCATCAATTGGACCAGCAAGTACTGCGCTCATGCGTGGCCGTTCCGTGCCATCTTTCTCAAAATACGAAGGATCAAGCTTGTCCTCCGGTGTCTTGATAGCGGGACTCCCTGATTCCACGATCTCGGGAGCTTGACTGGTGGGTTTGGATCTCTCTTCTGATATCCGACTCGGCACGGTCCTTGTCGGCGATGTTTCACCGATCAATCTTCTCTCGGTCTTTGTTCGATTATATTGCGTTGACCCTCTTTGCCGAACAGCCTGGATCGACTCACGAACTTCACGTCCTCGATTTGGTATTGGGGAATTTTGGGTCGGTATCATGGGTATACCATTTGCTGCACCTCCTAGCTGTTGCTTGATCTGGTATGTGGAAAACCGTCTTGAAGCTCTTCTTTCTAGATCACCACCCCGTTGTAAGGCCAACAGCGCGTCTTGTTTCGGTGGAGGTGGAGGAGGATGTGGAAAATTGTGGGCTGCTCCGCCGTGTGGTGGTGGTTGAGGTCCAGAGGGGATTGTGTCTTCGGCTGGATATGGCGTTATTATCGGCATGTCCTGCGCCGTGGTACTTGACATGGTAGAATTCGAGGATTGCAGTGTACTCTGGCTATCATATCGATCGTTGCCATAGTTGGGAGATGCTCTTCCTTCATTTCTCGATGACGTCCGCGGTGGCAGTTCTGTACCAGTGGGCAGGTCTCGACTCGTTGCTCTTTGTACAGACTGCCGAGACAGTCCACTCGTGTGCCGTGACGGTATCTGTGACTCTGGTATAGGGGTGTCTCCCAGCACATCGATAGAATCTTGCCTCGTGGGCGCGCTTGATCCTGACGTGCGTTCGGTATCTCTGGCAGCCCTCGCGCGTAGCTTTGCTTGCTTTTTCTTGAGGCCTTGGAGTAGGTTTATGATGATGTCGCGTATCCTGGGCAGAAACTTGTCCAAGCTAGCTTGCGAAGCCTCCTGACTTAATGTGTCCTCCAAGATTCCTCGAAGTAAGTCCGGGACAGGGCCAAGGTCTCCAGTATCGACGCCGATGGCGTTGAAGGCCCGGCAGGCGATGTTGAATTCATATCCCAAGCGCACATAGACGTCCGAGACCTCCCCTTCTGTGGCGGTGCCGCGAGACCATTGCGTGAGAGTCTCGAGAAGGAGCTTTGTAGCGACGAGGAGGTGGGTTACGCTCTTCTCGATCTGGTGGAGTTGCTGACTTGGCTGGGACATGTCAGGGGATTGGAATTGCGAGAAATGAGGTCGGCAGCGGGGAATTTGATCTTACATTCTGTCTCCGTGAGCCTGTGGAGCGGCCGGAGCCTGAAGAGGCCCTGATGTCGGACTGGGTGGATGGGGCATTGTCCATACTGCTTTCTCCTGAGGACAGACCAACACCCGAGTCTACAAGATTGACGCGCTTCAGGGACGGCTGTTGTTGAGAGAGGGAGGTCTGCATTGTGATATCAAGGTCGGCAAGGACTCCGGCCTGTAACGTCTCGGTTCATGTGCTGTCTGGGGTGGGCGGGAGACGTCGCGTCGAGTCGCCGTGAGCTGGGCCTTCTCACGATATGGATGCGTCTATTCTATCTTCCGACCTTGGCAGCTCTGACGAAACCCATGGGAGAGTCGGAGTCGGTACGGTACACAGTAAATATGCACTGGCTTGTATGTGCAGTGGTTCAGATGGAATGACAGGCTACTATCTGCACATGTCCGCTGTCAAACATCCACTCCGAGTCCTGAATTTCCATGGAGAAGACAGTGATTCTCATACTAAGATATTGTCCAACACCTAACCACGGCCTCGGGGATTGGAGGCACCCTTGTCGATCATCAGTGCCAGCCTCACAGCCATCTTCCCCTTTTTGAGACGCCAATAGCAGCATTCTTGCGGGAATCCATATTGGAGCAGTCTGGACAAGGACATCATCTCGATCCACTTCAGCCTGCTAGATTTAAGCCAGTGGTTGTGGGTGGAGGGCACGACAGAAGGCGTTGAAGCTTATTCAGGACAAGCCAGCCACATCGTGAGCAGGCGAAGCTACTGGTACTAGTAATTATAGAGTGCCAGTGCCATGCCATGCCACCCTTCTATAAACGGAATTCCTGGGGAAGAATCTTCCAAGACTTCTGGTCCGAACGCGTTTGATGGCCCAGCACTGACCCGGTGAAACTAAAAGGAACGAAGTCATAGATACTCTCCTCCTCTACGTCCGCACCCTTCTCGCACGTGGAGGTACCTGAGAGCAGGCAGCTGAAACGCTGTGGAGGAATCGTACTGTGGTAGCTATTTCCATCGGTTTCTAAATCGAATCGATTGCTCATTTTTAGACTGATCTTCCGAGAGCAACAGCTTTGAGCGCAGAAACAATAGTAGCCGGTCGTCCAGGATAATACTGTAGCGAGTGCTGATTCTCTTTGTGTTGTTCGAATGTCATCGTTGCTTTGGAGAAAAGTCTCGACTGGCTGGAATCTACCATACATACCTACTCTCTTTCTCCTCTTCATAAATCACCCACGCCGCGGAACAGAAATAAAACACACGCACGATAATTACCCCCATTGCCTGTGCAACGTGCAACCTTGAAACCCTTTGCTGCCAAGCACTACCTACTGGATTCCCGTCCGCTTAGCTTCTGTCGTCTAGCTTTCATCGCCTTGAACAACAACCCCAGGTCCAACTCTCCCCATCTCCCAGCCCGCAGTTCGATTGACATCTCGTTCTGTCAATCCTCTCCGACCCTCGAGCTGCTGGTGCCACACGCAGTCAGCGGAATTGACGAGGGCGTACCATAGCGGCAGCGGCCCGAATTGCACTTTCCACCCATGGTCTCCTCGACCTCTACTAACCTCAACCTCACGAGCTCCCTCCCTTCCGCCAATGCGAGTGGGAACAGAACTACTGCCAAAATGAACACCAGTGCTAAGCCGCTCAATGCGCAGGAGCAGAAGTAAGTCGACGTCACGTCTTGTCCAACCCCAAGCTCTCATCCCAGCACCGACTGTCCTACCTCGTCCACCACAGCTTCCACCACTTCGTCGCCGTGGCCATCCTTCCCTCATCCCGTCACTCCGATCGCGCCCACACTTCTGTTTTAACCATCTCACTAGGAAATCCGCTCCGGCCAATGCTTGGGCCTCCGGTGTCAACCCCATCACTCAGCGAAGCACCGTGACTGCACCAAACGGTACAGCAGCCTCAAAATCCAACATATCCTCCAAAGGGCTTCCGGGCTCGTCGAAAGACGCCGGTGCCTCACAAAAGATGCCTGCCAACACCTTGGCCTTTTTGGCCGCAAACATGAAGGTATGTCTTTTAGCTTGTCGCGTGTCCACATTATAAACCATGGCCTATCACTGGAGCCATTCTCAAACTTAATCCACAACCAACATTTCTAATCATCGTATTCCTCTAGGGTCTCAATGCCACACTCATTCACAAGAACGGCGATCGATACTCTGGAATATTCTCCTCCCTCGGTGACAAGGGCTACACAATTAAAATGGCCAGGAAGACGTCTTCGTCGGGCAAGCAGCTGAATGGTGTGAACGGCGAAGAAGTTGGAGAAGGCGATGATCGCTCCTTGACGCTCGCGACTAGCGACGTCGTTGATCTCAAGGTTGATGGTGTGCGACTTGACAAGCCGCAAGGCAGAGCACAGAACGGTAAGCAGTTCGGCCGCAGTGATTTGCCTAACCTCATACTGATGTGCCAATCACAGGAACATCTTCCAATTTCAGAACCGACACAGACATCTCATCTGGCCGCGCAGTGCGTGAGCGCGACCTCCAAAAATGGGAGGGAGCATCTGACCCCAAGGTGGATATGTCACTCAGCGGCGGATTGGATGGTTGGGACCAATTCGCTGCCCATAAGCAGATGACTGGTAAAGACAGCACCTACGACGAGAACAACTATACTACCAAACTGGACACATCAGCTCCGGGATTCAAAGAGAAGATGGCCCACGCCGCGCGGATTGCCAGAGAGATCGAGACGTCCTCAACGAACAATGCCCATCAGGCAGAAGAGCGTGGACAGATAAACACCCGAGACGATGGCATTGACGAAGAGACTAAGTGAGTAATTTCAGGCCCCACAATGCCCAAGATGCTGACCCCTCCCTAGGTACAGTGGTGTTCAGCGTAACTTCCAGCCTCTAGCTTCAGGACAGCCGAACCGATACACGCCGCCAGCGCGACGTGCGCCTGGTGGCCCACCTCCTCCCACCGATGCCACCACCCCCGATGACCCTGCCATAATCTCCTCCTCACGCCCAGAGGGCGCTGCGCCGCACAAGGTGCAGGCGCCCGCTGCCACAAAACCAGCAGAGGCACCCGCTGCGAGCACACCTGTGCCAAAGGAACCCTCGGTCACCACTGCTCCCAGCACAACTGACAAGGCCACGATGTCGATACCAGCCATAAAATCTTTTGCAGCCACGCAGGCGTCAAGCACTCGTACTCTACCTAGGGAAGGCAGTGCAACTGAGACTGTCGAGAAGGATGTCGTCATCGCCTTCAAGCATTTCTCAGCCACCGAAAAGCTGCGCATTCAAGACGTTCATAGACTCACAGCAAGACGGGACAAAGCAGTAAAGCTCAACGACCTGAAGAAGTTTGCCGAGAACTTCAAACTCAACACCGAAGTGCCATCAGATTTGATTCCCATATTGACAAAGGATAAGGACAAGCAGCAGGCCATCATGGACAGAGCGAAGAAGAACGTTGGTGATGTCAAAGCGACGACGCCACCACGAACGACGATTTCTGCGCCAACGGATTCAAAAACAGCCAAACCAATCGTCGGTCGTCCTGAATCTGGTGTCACCTCTCCCCCAGCTTCGCACGATAGACAGAACCAACAGCGATCACGACCAAACCAACCCAATTTCAATCCAAACTCAGCTCGTAACGCTCAAGCTCACTTGCAACAGCAGCAGCAGCAGCAACAGCAGATGAGTGGAATGACGGCTCGCCCTAGTGGACCAGGCAATCTTGGACAACGCCTTCAGCAGAACCAGAACCAGCGCCAGCATCTTGCAAACCAGCATCACCAGATGCCTCCTCAAGATCCTCGCATGCCACCTGCTGGTCCAGCAAGCGGAGTACAGAGTCCTTCTGGTAGCTCCACAAAATGGAATCCTACTGCCAGCTTCACGCCCAATCCCACCATCCAGCCATTCCAACCCAGCATCAACCCAAGCAATGGTTCGAGCCCAGTACGTAATCAAGCTGCCAGACCTCCACCATCTGCGGAGAAAAAGCCTAGGCAGGGCAATCTATTTGAAGGCCGTACAGAAGGTAGGAAGGGGCCGATTCCAGTATCTGAGCGTGTCTCCCTGAAAACTTTCAATCCGATCGTTCGACTGGAGAAGGAGGTCAAGGACGCGGTTGCGAAAGAGGCTGGCAGACCTACCTGGGCTGATAACGGCGGTATCCCGCCGGCGTTCAAGACTGGGCCCAGATGGGAAGTTTCCAAGGAAATGGTTGGAAAGGGCATGGAGGATGTGTTTGTACCTGCTCGGAAGCCGTCAACATCTCCCCCGCATTCGACAATGCCACAGCCACCATTCCAAGGACAGATTGGTTCGTTTCACCAAACACAACATGGTGGTCCGATACAGCATGGTCAGACTCCTCAGCACACGCCTCGCCATCAACCTGCGCAGCTGACCCATGGCGGTCCTGGAACACCGCGATATGACGAGAGCCACGGTCATCCCATGGCATTCTCTCGTTCCAACTCATCTTTCCAGCCCCCAGCACAGCATATGCAACAATACGCACCCTTCGGTAACCAAGGGGGGCAGCCCACCGCTTTCTACCCTGCTCAAGGTTACCAGCCTGGCGGCCAGCCAATGGCACTTCGTCAGGGTTCGCAACAGGGTCATCAATACTACCCCCAGCAGCCTCCAAGCGGCCACATGATGCATGTGCAACCAGTTGGTGGACAATTTCCAATCAACCCCCAGATGATGTATGCCGCGCCTGGCCCAGTATACCAGCACCCAGGCACCGGTATGCCGCATCAAGGACCCAATGGGTATGGCAGTCCTCGTGGCGCCCCAATGATGCAGACACCTTCTCAACAAGGGCACGTCCAGCCTGTCATGTTCATGCATCAAGGTCCAGCGTATGCTCCTGGAGCTCCCAGTAAGTCGAATTAGCATGTCCTCTTGTTCTTCCAGGCTAATGTACTTCTCTAGTGTCACAGATGCGAGGCAGCGGCAATTATGCACAAATGCATCAACAACCCTACAGCAATAGTCCTGGACAGTTCAATCCGCAACCCCATCGTCCCACACCCAGTGGCAGCTATGCTCCACCGAACATGATGCCGGGAGCACCTCCACAGGGCATGGTGCCAAATGGTGTCCCGATTGGATCAGAGAATGTCGAAGATGGCAAGTGAATTTACCAATGGCATAAAAGTATTTCTGGTAGAGATCCAGCTTCGGCCTTGTGCCATCGCGGGGATTCCGCACGGCTCGCCGGCTCTGCATCAGCGGTCTTCTAAACACGCGCATCGTCCACGTATGAATTGCGATATCGATGTTTGTCAACACTGGATGTACATTCCTTGTCAACAATGTGTTAGAGGAACGGTCCAAGAGCCTAGCGAAGTCCAAATGGGAATTTTGAACGTTCTGGTGAGCCTTCAAAGGGGCAATTACAAGGTGTCGACGCCAGACAACTCACCTCGCAAGTCAAACGTGATTGCCATTGGAATAGGATTGTTGAGAGCAATGAATGGAAAGGATGGATCAGTTCGCATCACGGCTCGACAATCACGTGTCCTGTCTTACGAGAGTAGGCTGGCTGGTTGGGTACAGAGTTCATTCTGGTGAGGTCGTCTGGTGTCACGATCTCTGGAGATAGTTCGTGAGGATGGAAAGGTGGTTGGCAAATGATCAAGAAATTGACACATGTTTGAACATGCTCTGTTGTGCTTTCTCCGTCTGGTGCTGTGATGACCGTGACTGCTTCACATGCTCCCCTCATCTGCGCTCGTGATAAGTAGGACTTGCCGTCTGCGATATCAGTATAGCCACATTATATTATCTCAACGAATTGAAGAAATTGGTTCTCGGGTTCTATGGTTCTCAACTCTAATGATGCACGACTGTATCCTCTTATGGCTTTGAGGAATACGTAATGAAGAGAGATGGGTGGTGCGTCATTTCGAGATGATGATGATGATAATGATGATGATGTTTCGGGGATGTGAGTTGTTAAGGGATGTGAGTTATTAAGGGATGTGAGTTGTTAAGGGATATAAGTTGTTAAGGGTCTGCGATAGATATTTCCGTGAATTGAAGATGTTGTCTTTAGTCATTTGGGGAAGGGGATTTTTCGGGGGGTGGACTGACAGTGAGGGGATTGGTTGTAGTGACTTTTATTTGTGGGTAGGTCCTGCAACTGAAGCATCCATTCATCGGATGATCAAGGCCAAGATGAAGGTCAAATGTCTTTTGAGTATCTCTTTGATCCAGTAGTGAGGTATTATTTATCTGATCTTTATCTATTATTTTTGGGGGAGGAGAATGGACTTGTTGGCGGGATTGTTTCGTTTCGTGTGATGATGACTTTGGAGGAGTTAGGGGGGTGGAGGAAAGGGGTGGGTTCGTTGTGATTGTCTCGGTGGTTGAAGGTGAGGGGAAATTTGAGTATGAATTTCCGGGTTACCTTTTTGACTGTGTTGGCGGTGGTTGGTATTTGTTGGGAATGAGCGGGATGCAAGATCCCGGGTCAAGATAACATTAGATGCCATTGAAGACCAGAAACGGAAGGTGATTGATGCTATCGAAAGTCGAGGGTGAGATTTTGAGTATATATATATAATTCGCTTGTGTGATTCTTGGCGCTGATGAAGTCATCGAATGTTGGAGAGAGGCTTGATGGGAGGTTATAAGATTAGACGAAATCGTTGTTGCGGACTTTGCGTGGCTGTTTTCACGAAGGATGTTTGCTGGAGGCTGTTCAGTAGACTCGTTTTGATTGAGCCTCTTCCATCAGGCTGAGGACGTGCAGATCTCGTTGGCCGCGCTAAAACACGAACCGGCGATCTGCATCAGGGACGATGGAATGACTCGCGAGATCAGACGACCTCACCTCAACGCAAGGACCATAAACGGAGCCGTTACGGTCCCCTCGACACTCCAAACAGCCACCCGTTATATACACACTGAAGTACGACGCGAAAACAGCATCGAGCTTCAACCTATGTCTGAAGATGGTGCTCACGAGCCCTTAATCCGCACCGTATCTCCACGACCCGAAGAACCCGCGGAAGATGCGTACAACACTGCAGAAAGGGCCCGTCAAGACGAGGAAAGGAGCTTCCAAGTCCCGGGCATCTTTATATGGATCCTAACATTTTGCGCCGGAGTATCGGGACTGCTATTCGGTTATGAGTAAGTATCAAGTGTAGCACCGCTGTTACTGGCTGTGGAGGTGAAACAATCAATCTAATGCAGACTATAGTACAGGCGTGATATCGTCGACCCTCGTTTCTGTCGATTCAAGCCTTTCTCGTAGGGCATTGACTACATTGGATAAAAGCCTTATTACATCTTCTACGTCGCTATTTGCTCTACTCGTTTCGCCGATTTCTGGACTGTTGGCGGATGGATTGGGGAGGAAGAGGATTATATTACTGGCGGATGCACTGTTTGTGCTCGGGGCGTTATGGCAGGCTTTCAGTACTACTGTTTGGGGCATGATACTCGGGAGGAGTGTGATTGGTCTTGCTGTTGGGTCAGCGAGTTTCGTAACTCCTTTGTACATCTCTGAGATTGCGCCTGCGCAGTGGCGAGGGAGACTCGTTACTGTATCTTCCCTTTTCATTACGGGAGGACAGGTCGTAGCCTATTTGATAGGCTGGGCTTTCTCTCAGGTAAATGGGGGATGGCGGTGGATGGTTGGGTTAGGTGCTGTTCCGGCTGTTTTGCAGCTTTTGGCACTGCTGTTCATGCCAGGTTTGTGCATCCATTTAAATCTCTGTCTTCTGTCATGCATTTTTTCGAGAAAGCAATGCTTAGCACGATTCATGTCGATCTCTTTTTGTGCTGTTCTACGCTGAATAGCACATCTGTTTATCCAAATCATAAAGGGACATCAGCTGATCCTTTTTATACAGAGACACCACGATGGCTCGTCAAAGCCGGCAAGGAAGAAAAAGCAAGGGAAGTCCTTACAAAAGTGTATGGCTTGAATGAGGAAAGAGTCATTGAAGGTATACTAAAAAGCATATCCGACGAGATTGAAGAAGAGTCCTCTGCAAGGAAGATATCTTCAATCAGCGACTCGACCACTCCATCCCTTTTACGCCAACATTTTCGAGCGTTCAAATACACCATACGCGAATTATGCACCGTCGGCGGCAACCGAAGAGCCCTCGTTATCTCTTGCATGCTACAGGCCTCCCAACAACTATGCGGCTTCAACTCCCTCATGTATTTCTCAGCAACCATTTTCGCTATGGTAGGCTTCAAGAATCCCATCGCCACATCATTGACAATCGCCCTCACGAATTTCGTATTCACCCTCGGCACTTTCACCTTCATCGACCGACTCGGGCGGCGTCGAATCCTTCTCGGAAGCATACCCATCATGGTTGTAGGTCTTACGATATGTGCGGTTGCATTCAAATTCGTGGATATACCTGAGCATGCCATAAAATCCCGCGCCATCCTCGGCCTTCATTTCGCCAGAATCACAGCCACCAAATCCTCATCTGCCGGACCGTGGCCACTCGTAATCGTTGCTAGTATGATTGTGTATGTCGCTGCCTACGCTTTGGGTTTGGGCTGCGTACCCTGGCAACAATCTGAGTTGTTTCCCCTCTCTGTCAGGTCTTTGGGGTCGAGTTTGGCCACGGCGACCAATTGGGCGAGTAACACGGTGGTGGGTCTGACGTTTCTGCCGATGATGGAGGCGATTACACCCATGGGTACGTTTGCAACGTACGCAATTGTCTGTTTTCTCAGCTGGGTTGCCGTGTATGCGATTTACCCTGAGACAGCTGGTCTAGGCATGGAAGGCGTTGGTGCCTTATTGAAGGACAATTTTGGGGTCAAGGAGTCACTCGGCGGGTTTAGAGAGCGGAAAGCTAGACGGCGTAAGAGGGAAGTCAGACGGACGAGTGAGGATAATCGGTAGCGTCACTTCTCGATAGTAATTGAAATATTTACTTCTGCTTATTATGCGTCAGCTGAGGCTAGTGCTTCGAAGATTCCCAGTGACCTCGAGAGGATATAAGTTCCAGGACTTTTGCATGAGCGATTCCAGTTTGAAGGCTGAGATCTAATTCGGATTGTGAGGGTCCCCATGCAGTCTCATGTCCAATCGACTTACCCTCAGGTTCACCTTTCGAAAAATTGAATCGATCATGTCGTCGAATCGAATGTGTCCACGGTATCTTGCAATCGGTCCGTTGTATATTATTGGGCAAATATGGCTGCCTGGTACTAATCGAGAAGTTGGTGGCTTACACCGCCCCAATCATGACCCAACCACCTATGTATATATATAAAGAAGAACTATTGCTTACCTTTTCCATTCCTTTGAATTGTCCTTTTTTCCACGTTGCCGGAAATATATCAGGAAACCAACGATTCGCAGACCTTCCAAATCCTTCCTTATTCCCACAACTCCAACACACTGAAGCTCACTGCAATTCACAATGTCTGACCCCCGCCGTACCCTCGAAGAACAAGAATACGCCTTAAACCCACTTCGACTCTATCGTCATCTCATTCCTACATCATGTAGCCATTTCATCCATCCACTAATCTTCCATTTATTTTGCTGTTAGTCTCCACCTTTCTCCTGCCCTCCATCCCCATCCCACAAAACCCCATCAACAACCAAATGCTTTCCACAAGCAAACTAGTAATAGCCATCACCAAACCAACTGATTTGCCAACCTTCGAAAACAGCAAACATCAAAGTCCTCTACCCAACCCACGCCCCCGAAAATCTACGCTTGGTAGTAGCAAGATCAACAGATAAAGCACCACACTACCTAACCGCCGACCCTTCAACCCGCCACCTCTTCTACGCAACATTAATAACCCTTAACCCCACAACCAACCCATCCCCATCCCCATCCCGCCCAACGATCCTCCTAAAAGGTCCCGCAGTCCCCTACTTCCCCCCTACCCACCCAAATCCCACAATAAACCCCGCGTACCCCTCCCCCTCCTATCCCAAACCCTCAAGTACTTTCAAAATCTCCTCGGGAGCACACGCGCACCCACGCCGCGGAGACGAAGACCTCGATACGAAGGAGTGTAAAGAAAAGGCTGTTGTTTTACTTTTGAAAAGGTTGGATGAGTATGTTCATGCTTTTATAGATGGGGAGGATGGGGAGGGGGGAGTAGGGGTCGAGGTGTGGGAAGATGCGGGGTGGAGGTTTGCGCCCGTTTCTGGTCTTGTTGTTGGTGTGCAGGGAGGAGGAGAGGGTGTGAGTGGGAGTGGGAGTTTGAAAGAGGGCAGTGTAGGTAAGACTGGTGGGGTGGGAACGGGGAAGAGGGAGACTGGTTGGTTTTCTTCCTCCAAAGGTGGGAGTTGATTGTGCTTGAATGGATGGGAATGCTAGGACGAAACTGGATAACATGAGATGAGTGTTTGGATGCGATAGCTGTGAGAATTCGATCAGATCTTACGTAACTCGTGACATACCGTCCAACCTTTGTACTACACAACTATCTCTCCCATCTCGATCTCTTCTCAAGCTGAGCAGTACTTTCCAATACATCATTAACAGCCCTCAAAGTCTTATCAGGCGGATGCCATCGACTCCTCAAATCCGCCCAGATCTCAGACGCGCGTTGTCTACCAGCGCACTTTGCAAAAGCCTTGATGACCAGCAATGCCAGTCCATGACCATGGAAGAACTCGTCCGGACTATCCTGGACGCCTCTTAGATATCTCTCCCAGAAACCTTCCAAGAGCTTCAGAGGCCAGCGCGAGTATCGCACACCACCATGCTTCAAGAAACCGTGGAAAATGCAGTAGTAAATGGGCCCGTTCAATCGAATGCCGTAAACCTGCATATCTTCAATCAATTTCTTGACTTGATCGTAGTCTCCAGTGTAAGTGGTATGATGTTGAATGAACGCTCGATAAGTCCTCCAATTTGGAGCGATTGGCGATGCTTCTTGGAAATTCAGGCGTCCCTCCACGTCGTTACGAAATTGGTCTGCTGCATCTCTGAGAATATCTTGAAGAGCTCTCTCCTCGTACCAGTCGTCCGGTGGAAGCGTAGCTCCCTGTTTTGATGCGTGAAGTCGTTTCATGCGTTCGAAGGTCATTTCCGCGGCTGGAAGTTCCCCAGCGTTGATCAGTGAGGTAACAACGTTAGTGAGGACGACCGTATCTACGATTTCGCCGGCGTCCACCATGTCTGAATAAGCCCTCCTGACGCCCATTCCATCACCACGAACACCTTGATAGTAGATTCTAGCCATCAAGGAGACTCGGTCAAACTTCACATTTCGCGCTCTTGCTTCCTGTTCAATCATTTCAGCAAGGACATATTGCTCAGATTTCACAGCCAGGTCGAACAGTATACTGAATGTCGCATGATCTCCCATGATCCCAGCATTCTTCTCCATATCTTTCCATATCCTCATCGAGTGCTCAACATTTTCAGCGGTGATCTTCCCCATGCTCCGTCCCACCAGACTGATGCCCGTATTCCAATCCTTTACACTGATGTGTTTTCTGGCAGCTTGCATATCCTCAATGATGGACATGTAGCGTAGCATAACAATCTCTTCCCGATTTTTGGTGACGCCCATGTGCCACAGAAGACGGCCAAGGACTTTAAGTGATAAGTAGTTGGCGCGTGGGGCAGGCAGTTTATGGTAGGCATCCCAGACCACGTCCAGGGAGGTTTTCCTGTTGTCGAGGTGCACCTTAAGCTCGTGTATAAGATTCTCTATTGCCATGTTGTGATGCAGCCCAACTCGTGCCTCGTTGTCAGTGAAGTAAAAGGTATCCTTGATTCCAGGGTGAACAGCTTCTGGTCCTGGAATTGGCTCTTCATCTGGCGGCTCATTTTCGGGTTCCTTCTCCTTGAATTTCCTTTTGAACTCTCCATATACATCCACCAGGTCTCTCAGCTCTTCCCTAGACAGCTCCTGTCTCGGCAGTTGCGGTTCTGCGATGGGCACATCCGTCTCCTCGTCCAGCTCTTTCTTTGAACGCTTCGAAGAAAATTGTCGACTGGTATTCCCGCCGCTGAGAGGTTTCCGTCGAGCTTTGTGGTGTTCGTTCGATATCGAGCTTGGCCTTCTGGTTGTTTTCCATGTTGAATGTGCCGAACAAGTTCCTGCGCGTACCAGAGCTGTGATGAAGAAGCTCTCCATCTTGAATTGAGGTGATTGCGCTGCGACTCTTGGGCGACGCAATTGGCGACCCTGAACGGAGTATTCTCTTTCTTTGAATGGTGTTTTGTAGGGCGATGGTGTGGTAGGATAGAGGAAGACGCACAGAGAACGAGCTGCTAGTTGGCGGTGGGAGGAAGAGCTCGTCGTCCTATACAAGGAGCCTGATAGGGACATGAGAAGTCCTCCATTATATCATAGAATCAGGCTGGGAGCCATCAACGGAAGAAGGAATCCAATCGGGCGTATGGGAATGTGGGAGATCAGTGAGGGTGGGATAGCTGCAGAAATTAGAAAGATGTAGAGTAGGAGATCGTCGGTCCGCAAAAACCACGGAGGAGAGTTTTGGGCTTTATTGAGCTCGACGATAGCTTGACGCATGGTCTCCATCGCTCAATTTCCAAACTCTGATAACCGCTGTAATCTCTCACAGTATTCGAGTGGCGCATTGAGGTTCTAGCAGTGCGCGCCCAAGTGGAAAGGCGGCCAGAGAGAAACCAATGTATGTCTACAAATCCGCAAGCACCAACCTGGAATTGAATCCTGACCAGCGCCAGTAATTCCAACCTTCTCTGCTTGACATACGAATTTACCATGGGCAAATACGATTTCCGCCCCGCGCGCGTCCTCCCGCAAGCCAGACTCCTCATCAGAACGGGGCGAATACAACGTTCTGAAGCACCACCGTGGATGGCCATAGTCGAAGACTTCCCTCCTTCCGGGACTCTCAGTCGCCCAGTTTTCCGCGATGCCCGAACAGTATCAGACGAAGAAAGATCACGGACGAAATTTGGAAGAGCGAGTAAAAAATACCCACGATTAAGCTCGAATCTACAAGACCGGAACATGAAGCAGATATTCAAGCCACTGAAAATGGGATACAACGAAGACAAACTACGGAGCGATTTCTTCCATGATCATCCTTGGGAATTAGCAAGACCGAAAGTTATCCTCGAGGACTCGGGCAATGACTCCAAGAATTGGGATTGGAGTAGAGGTATCAAACAGCCTGGAAAGAGGTTAGATGGTGAAAGGTACACAGGTAACCCCAATCTCTCGTTCTAAAGGCACCGACTAACTCAACTCCCTAAGTGTAATCAAACGCCAACTCCATCTAATGGCCAATCCACCTCCCTCCCTTGCCCGCCTAAACAAACGCGGCGAACCCTACATCACAAAATCCCACGCCTACGACATCGCCCGCAAAGAATTCTACTTTCACCGCCACCTCGAAGACGTCGAGCGCCGCATCGCAAAAGAAGAAGCCATGCACGTCGGAGCTTGGTTCGGTCCCGGGCCACTTGAAGTCAGTATGCAACTGGAGAACAAAATCTTCAACAACTGGAAAACGTGGGCCCTGGAGCAAGTGGAGATTGAGAACCAACGGGGCGCAAGTCAGTATACTGGGACAGATTTGGATGAGCTTGAGGCTGTGGCTGCGACGAACGAGGGATTGGCATTGGAGGATTTGGATCCGAGTTTGCTGGAGGAAGAGGGGGCGGGTGGGGATGAGAGTGCCACGAGAGCTGTGTAAGGTATTTGAGGATATATGTAAGATTTGAGTGTATGTATATACCTACCTTTTCAAGCACCTCCAATCTTCTTGTACCACAGGGAGACCGACACTTCAAGTCTCTCCAACAGCCACCTTAACATGATTTACATCGCCGAAATCCAAATATCGGTATATCTCTGCCAATTTTCTTTCGCGTAAACTTCCCGGAAATGTACCAATGTTGGTCTCGGATCGGACGTGTTGCGAAGAGGCACACCGAGCTTCACACCTGTCAACCTATTCAAAGCAACGCGGAACGATCATCTTCCACGATATCAAATTCGACCTTATGTATAAGATGATGGTGGCTAGAAGTCAAGGAATCTGGAGATGTTGTATCTTAAAAGTTTGGGATCTAAAATCCTTGTGAATATTGAGGTGCCGATTTAGAGAATGGATGAGATTTACTGCGATCTTGGTTTAGACTGGATAGAACATGCTTGACTAAGATGGGGCGAGAGATGACGATATTGAGAAGATTGGACGATTGATTTAGGAGAATGATGATATGGAAGGACATGGTTGGACTAGCTGATTTGGAACAATGTATTCAGTGCTCGTGGAATAGAGAAGTTAGAGATTATCCACCAGGGATATCATCATTTCGTAAAAGTAGTATTAGTAGTAGTAGTATGTACAAACAACCAAGAGGTATCTAATCCTCCTCGTCAGAAGAAGAGTAGACCTCGTCATCAGAGCTGGACGAGTCTGCTGCAACAACAGGAGCTTCCTCAGCAACCTCATCATCATCAGAGCTGAAAGAGTTTTCTGCAACAACAGGAGCTTCGGCAACCTCATCATCATCAGAGCTAGACGAATCCTCTGCAGCAATAGGAACTTCCTCAGCAACCTCCTCATCATCACTGTCATACTCTATAGCATCCTCAACAAGCTCTTCAACATCTGACATCTCCTCCTCACTACTCTCCTCCCCAATCACCTCTTCCTCAACAACAACAACCTCCTCTTTCTTCAAACACTCACCAAGTAAAGCATCGAACTTCTCCATGTTCTCATCTCGAGCATGTCCATCCATTCCCATCTCAACAACACTATCCTTCTCCACCTCCAAAGCACCATTCCTCACTGCCTGCACGAGGAAAGAGCAATCAGCACCTTTGTACTCCTCTCCAGCCAGAACCTTTCCATCCATCACAGCAGAAAGCATGCTGCTAGCCCAGAGAACCTGTCCAGGCGAGAACTTTGCATCAGCAGGTCGTTCTTCAGCGGGCGAAAGCAGGACAGAAGAAGCACCCAGATCCAGAGAAACACGTTGACGTTTGGACGATGAAGACGGAGGAGTGAGAACTTCTATTGTCTGTTCTGGGATAGGAGTACCCTCAATTTCGAAGAGAGCAGGGTCAATGGGCACCTCTTGCACTTCTGGAGCAGCCAGATCGTCTACATCGTGGTCGACAGAAGAGTCATCGTCGTCGTGGAATGAGGATGTCGTTGTGGCCGGGGAGGCAGGCGTTTCGTCTCGCTTTCGCTTTTTGAGCTGAGGTTTGACCTCAATAAATGCTGGTCTTCCTGAGAGAGAGGATGCAAGTGTTGCTACTGCTGGGCGTGAGATAACTTCTGGCGGATTGACGGTGCGAGATAAGGCTGCTGTGACTGGGTATGGTGAGGAGAGACCAGTGATGGAGAGCCAGAGACGTTCGGAGGGAAGTTTGGGTTGTTTGTAGGCGCGAGCCTTGATGCGGTTGCGAGTGCTGATTTTGATGAGAAGGCGTGGCATTTTGAGACCTTGTTCGGCGATGGTATATGTATGCAGGTGAATTGATTGATTGGTAATAAGATGGATAGGTGACCGCCTGCGGTGAGTGACCTGAATCTCGTAAGGCAAAAGAGGCGATTGAATGATGTCTTGCTGAAATGTGTGCGGATCAATTGTCACAAGAAGAAAATGTAGAGAAATAGAGTTGTGGGATGGAGACTGGCGGTCGACGCCTTTTTGACAGCAATTGACAATGGATAATGTGTCTATTATCGTGAATAGAGCCAGGGTCTCGAGTAACAATAGTATTCGTGGTTGGTTAGGTCGACAATAGAACAATAGGAGCTGCGCTCCGACAATAGCGGGTTGCGAAGTGAAGTGAAGTGAAGTTGGAGGGTGAATTTCAAACACAAACTTCAAAAGAGGTTTATTGTACGCATATAATTGCAGTACCCGGCGCAAACCGTTAATCGGCTTTGAGACCACCCGACGAGTGTTAACATGACCAGGCGACGCGGCTTTGTGCGGGTCATCAACAACTTCAGTTGAAGTTGTGTTGTCAATCCGCGACTGAAGCGCACTCAAGATTGATGTAAAGATGGATGTTGCTGAATTTCTGGCATCCTTTGGTCGAAACGTCGCCACAAAATTATCAGGTATCGAACCCAGATTTTGAGTCGAGATCTATGTTGCTGCACTCCTGGTAATCTGTTCTCGGAAGCTCGACAGAAATTGGTCGACGTCGATGCTTTGATTTTGCCAGCTGTTTGGTATTGCGAATATGGGATGAGAATTCGTCAGAAAGCCTATGCCAAGTTGAGGGGCATGAATGACTTCAATTTCCAGGAAGGTGAGAAGCAGTAGCTGGTGACCCGTCTCCTGGGCATGAGTGATGACTTGTCACAATTAGGCTATATCTTCGCAAGCTAAAAAGGGCTGACGAAAAATATCTCTGCTCTCCGATGAGGTGCTGAGTATGTTTCATTATCGCCAGCTTGAATGCGACAAAATCGCCAGAAGTTTACCAAAGATGATAGCCGGGCGCCGAATAGAATTTCGAGGATACCTTCACCTTTCAAAAGGTGTAAAGGTAAGAGAAGTGATGACTATGCTGTTTGGCCGAGGATCGACATGATTAGGTGTTCGTCATTGTGCCCATCTCTTGGTCTTCGTCCAATCCAAACCATTGCGCAAGATATTCACCTCCCAAGCCGATCGCAATCCCACCGCCTGTGAACCAAGCCCCATTTCTGAACCACCACCAGCAATTGGACACACTCTTCAGATTGACCTTCCAAATCATTGTACCCAATGTAACTACTGCGCTTCCGCAACTACCGATGAAGAAAATGGGTCCAGCACCGACAGCAGCCCCTGCGGCGGCGAGAAGACCTACTTGGACAGCAGCTAATCCTGTCAACACAGCCTTCGTGTTCTTCTCGTGTGCAAGAGCGATGCTTTTGATTCCAGCTTTGACATCATCTTTGATATCCATATGGGCATAGATCATATCGTATAGAACGGTCCATGACACGTTGCTGGCGTACAGACACGAGGCTGCGAGAAGCGCGGCGTGATTCGAGAGCAGGTCCACTCCCAAAGCTGGAAACCCCATCATTGCACCCCATGAGAATGTTAATCCGAGGACGAATTGCGGGTAATAGGTGACTCTCTTGGCCAATGGGTAGGTGGCCACCAGCAATAGTGAGGGAATTCCATAGTAGAGACATGCAGTTGGGAATTGAACAAGCACGGCCAAGCCAGTGAGAAGTTGTGCGCCAGTGAAGATAATAGCAGCTTGTGGTGACACAGCTCCTCGTGCAATCGGCCGCAGCCGCGTCCTTGTAACGTGAGGGTCCAGATTTCGATCCCAAAGATCATTGATGGTACATCCTGCGCCCCGCATGATAAGGGCTCCCGTGAGGAAGAGTGCTGATGTCCCGATCACGGTCAGAGGTGCGGCCATTGGTGTGGCCAGTGGTGCCGCTATCAGGGTACTGAAAAGACATGGGAAGAAGAGGTAATAGGTTCCCGTTGGTTTATCAAGACGGATGAGCTCAGCGTATGGGATTATTGATGAAGGGAGGTACGATAGAAGGCCAGTAGTTGGAGGAGCGTAAAGCTGGGGGCTTGTTTTGGATGTTGGCGCATGGAGGATTGGCGATACTGAGGAGAATTTTTGAAAAGTAGTCAAGGAGAGACGTCTTTGGTTCGGGAGTGATAACAATGGCCTTGATGTGATTGAGGTTTTCTCTATTACTGAGCTTGTTTGAAAGTGACTTTGATGGCTTAATCTTCCAGACAAGGTGGATTCAGCTACTGCAAGGGGAGATACATTGCATCTTTTTCGAAGGACATCATGTTTGATTATCCCAAACGGGTAGACGCGCATATTCGAGATGAGCTTTTTAGAATCACTGCTGGCTATCAGAATGTACCAGCTTCTCTAGTTGTTGAGGACTCACGATCCGCAGTTGTCATCGATTCGAGTGAGGTTCTCCAATAGTTGTCTCCATTGGGACAATGAAGAGTGTCAATGAAGTGAAGATGGAAGTGAGGTCAAAGCCGTGCAGGTGAGGTGGGTTTCGGGTGGGTGTTATTGGCTGCTGACAAAGAACCTTCCAGCCAGCTGCACCTGCACCTCACGCCTCACCTCAACTGCACCTGAGGATCGCGGCTTTCCGAAAACTCTCCACCCCAAAACCTCGAAGCAGTCAGCCCACCTCGCTCTACGCCTAATTGCGTAACTTGGAGATCAGGCAGATTCATTTGGGCTATTTTCAGTACGCGACTGACCCAGGACATCACCAGGCGCATCACCCAGACGACTTCGCGAGAGCGGAAGTTCACACTTTCTATGTATCGGGACCACGCTTCGTGACAACTTTAGTCCGCAACGATGCCCGCTTCGCGCCCACGCGCTTCCTTTGAACCTATCGCACCAGATTTTGATCTTCGAGAGCTCGTGGAGACCACGGAGAACTTCCAGTATGTGGACCGCATCTCATGCGACACAATTGTGGAACAAGGACTCGAACAGTTTGAGAAGCTGATTCTTCTCCATGTCATTATTGGAGGAAAGCCCCTTGTGGTGGATGGGTTTGAAGAGAAGCTGGATCCATGGACGTTTACACCGAAATGGTTAAGGGACAACCACGGCGATAAAGGTATGCAGATAGATCTACAACAACTAATAGGCCACTGACTTCGACTTCGTCTAGTGGAGAACGCGCGCAATATCACTACCAAGGAGAATATTCCCCTCACAATCGGTCACTACCTAAGCAATCTGGGCAAGCTCACAGATCAGTACTTTGACGCTCCGGAAAATTACAAGGACAAAAACAGACAGCGGGTTTACCTCAAAGATATCGATTGCCCTCCAGTTTGGCAGGAGAAGCTTAAGGAACATATCCCAGCTAGTCTATTTTACTGGAATGACAACACAGGCGAAGTTGGAGGACCAGGGGCCGTGGACGAGGCCATCCCCAATGGCACTGGACGCAGAAAGGGCAGAGAAATCGCCAACGCCGGTGACCTAATGTCCAGCTTGCCGCAAGAGATGAGAGCAGAAAACATGATGTGTTATATCGGGCATGAGGGCACATATACACCAGCACATCGTGAGATGTGCGCTTCTCTCGGACATAACATCATGGTGAACGCGTCTGAAGCCTTTGACGAAAATGGACAGCCCGAAAAACCTGGATCCTCGATCTGGTTCATGACAGAGGCCAAAGATCGCCACACTGTTCAGGAATACTGGCTTTCGGTGCTTGGTCATGACATCGAAACTGAGAACCACTTCGCACAGGTTATTGCTTGGCAGCGAGCTCCATTCAAGGTCTACGTGGTCGAACAAAAAGCCGGAGATTTTATTTTAATCCCTCCGCTTGCACCTCATCAGGTCTGGAACCGCGGAACAAGGACTATGAAAGTTGCCTGGAACCGTACGACTGTCGAAACTCTCGAGAAGGCTATGGCTGAGGCCTTACCTAACGCACGTATGGTCTGTCGCGACGAGCAGTACAAGAATAAAGCAATCGTCTACTATACTCTACTCAAATACTCAGCTCTTTTGAAGCAGGCACGGATCCAGGCATCTCGCTCGCAGCACGAAGCAGAACGTATTTCTCAGTCACGAAAGGTCAGGCAAGTTCAGCGGGACTTCAAGCGACTTTTCGAACTGTTTAAGAGTATCCTGATTTCCGAGTCATTTGCGTCAGGCACCAAAGAGACTACGGAGCTTTTACCTTTTGATAGCAACATCACATGTGCATATTGTCGCGGCAATATATTCAATCGGTTTTTGTCGTGCAAGACCTGTATGGACATGCTAAACACCGGCTTCGATGAGCCATATGATGTGTGTATGGATTGTTTCGCTATGGGTCGTTCTTGCGGCTGTCAGTCGAAGTACAAGTGGATGGAGCAGTGGCGGTGGAAGGACCTGGTAGCTCGGTACGACGAATGGAGGAGACAGATTATTGATATTGACGGCGGCATGACTGGAAAGACGCCTTTGTCACTCGAAGAAGAGCGGCAGCTATATCCAAAGCGGACACTGGCACAAGTCTGCCAGGAGCAATTGAAGATGCGTCCTTGGATCGACATCAAGGCACCGAAGCCCGACGAGGGCTCGCAGGACCAGGACGAGCAGGAAGAAATTGAAGTCGATGAAAATGGTCTGGTGAAACGCGTCAAGAAGAAACGGTCCAAGACATGGTTGGAGAACAACAAGTCCTGCCATGTGTGTTGCCATAGACATCCTAAGTGGAAGATGGCCATCTGTACGATGTGCGAACGTGGCTGGTGCTACGGTAGCCTATGGCGCGCCCACGACCAGGCTCCTCAAGATGTTATGCAGGATCCCAATTGGGAATGCCCTCATTGCCGGCGAGTCTGCTCGACTGGCGCGTGTCGGAAAGACCCACGGCAACATCCCTACGAACCTAAAGGCACGCTACTTGGACACGACACCAAGATCGTAGCGGACGTTAGAAGTGTGGAGGCACTCGTAGATTTCAGTGTTTCCAACCTTAACTGGATCAAAGAGACAGCGGACTATCCACCAGGAGAAAGTGCAAGGTTGCAGCGTAAAAAGGAAGAAGCTGATCGCGCTAAGCTTTACGACGACACTCTCAACGAGTTCGATGAAGACGAGGATGAAGGAATTGTCGCAGATGGAGACGTACGTGGTGAGATCGAGTATTCCCCACAGGCCAACCTCATTGACCCAGCCTTGGGTGGAAACTCTGGTACTATGTGGCCGGCATCGCAGAATAGCTTTGCTGGAACGCCAACTGTTGTCGACATAAATGGCAACGCAGCCAACAGTTTCGATGCAGACACATCCTTGTATCCAGACCCCTCGGAACTAAACAGCGGTTTTGTCGCCCCATCCGCGCTGATGTATCGCTCCGAAATCGTCGAAGATGCCGACCCACAGTCAAAGAAAAAGAAACGGGTCAGAGCTGATGATGTCGAGCAGATCAAGCTTGTAACATCTAAGAAGCAGAAGCTGAACCAGAACGACAAGTCCTTACCTAAGAACAAGGCTTCGAAGCAGTTCCAGGTGCAACAGGAGACTAAACGTCTTGAAGAAGCACGCAAAGCAGGCCGTTATATCCAAGTAATGGCTGCTATTAAGGGGCGCTCATGCAAGGTCATTTTGAAAATCGATCCTCTCCGCCTTGAAGCCAAAATTGCAGAAATAGACCCTTCTGTAAACCATTCGCCTTCACACCTGCATCCACCTGTACCGAATGTCCTTTTAACATCCGACATTGCTCCCCCTCCCCCGAAATCCGGTGGGTTCCAGGCTATCAACAAGGAACAGCAACCGAAGAAGCAGAAAGCATTCAAAGTTCGTGTTGAAGATGATGGAGATTTTCACTCGTGGGATCGCAGTAACAAGGGCAATCGAAGTTTGAAAAAGGGCCCAGGTAATAAGCCTAAGTATGAGGAGATAATGGTGGAATCGGACGAGGACGAAAACCCATCAAACTTGCGTAAAGAAGGCAGGAGCTCCCAGTGGCTTGCGCGCAAACACCAGGACGGAGACGAAGACCTGCCTGATGCTTTACCTGACAATTTCAAGGATGGAGATATCAATCCACGGGCCAGAGAAAAGGAACGAGAGCGACGAGAAAGGCGAGAGACAATGCCTGCGCGTCCACATGCACACAAGGCACCTGGTAATCGACCGACTATCCGTGCTAGCACCGGCGGCAGTGGGCTAGATGGTAACAATAACACGGCAGGTAACCGGGGAAGAGGACGTCCGCCAAAAGCTATCGCTCAAGCCAAGGCCATGCAGATTGCTGAAGCTGCTATGCAAGAAGCTGAGAACAGAAAGGCTAAGCTCGCAGCGCTAGGTCTTGTCGAAGACAATGATGAAGAGGAAGAAGAAGAAAGGGCACCAGAGTCTTCAGGCGAGGAAGAAAAGGGTTTAACGCCATCTGGTCCAGCTCGTCAGTCCATCTTTGCGAAACGCAAGAATGTCAAGATCGTTGGAGCACAACCAAAGGAGAAGGTCCAAGTTGAGATCTCAGATAATGAGTCTTCGAGTACCGGTTCCTCTTCAGCCGAGGAGATCCCCGCGGCCCCAATTCGGAAAGGACCGCCAGGCAGGATGACTCTGCCTTGAATACGGACGAAGAATTGCTGCCCCGACGCAGAAAGCTTTCTCAGTGGTCTTGGGAGTTGGTTGGGATTTGGCCTGATGTTCATGGTTAGGAGCGCATTTCCGAAAGTTGGGACGCGGTCAGTTGTAGTTATTCGGTGGTAGCAATTCCCTGAGAGGATCCAGATTCTACCAGTCATCATGTTCCAAGCTTCGATTTTCCTGTACATATCGTTCTGAGCCTTTGGACTTCCATAATTAAGGAAGTACAAGAGATGGCAGCAATCATGTGTAACCATCAATAATTCGAGTTCTTGGAACCGACTAGGCTGTTTTTGGGAATGATCTGTACATGGATGGATCGGTCCTCATTTAGGTGATCGACCTTTAATCTTAACTTCTCAACTCGTCAACATTGTTTTTCCACAACAACCTCCATCGAAGGCTACCTGTGTCTTGACATATATCATCTCTAATCTCCACCCCGAAGTCCCATCTCGAACGACGCGCGCAATAGGTGATGATAATTGGACGCGGGAAATCCAGGCACGTCAGTCACGGATGCTGTGCTGCTGTGCCCAATATAAGGCCCATCTAAATTAATTTGTCCGTCGTGGCGAGAAGACTATATTAAGACCTTGGTATTATTGGAACGAATGTACTGGTTTGACGGACTACCTCTTTACCCGCGTTTTCGCTGTCACCGTGGTTTTATCGCACGCAACTGAAGCTCGTCGACGGTACGGCCTCCACTCAAAAGGTCTCCTCAAAAGCCCATCAACCGGCACACTCTCACCATGTTCTTGACAGCATGGAGTTGGTGCATCCTCGGCCTGCTGTCTCTTTCTCTGCCGGTTACGTCGAGATCATCAAAGTCTGGTCGACATGGAGGAGCTCTTCACCATGGGCTTGTGTCTCTCCCTGCGCCGGTTACTCCCAGATCATCGAAATCTGATCAGATCGGAGGAGCAGTCCACCATGCGAAGAGATCTATGCACAAATTGACCTCCAACTGGCAAGCCCCGAACCAGTCACGACCCGTCCTTGACGTCTTTCAAGTCTTCAAGCCACTTGCAAAAACACCATTACAGCCCTGCGATACTCAGGTTGTCTTGATGGAGCACTCGTTTGCCAACTCATATGGCAAGCCGTTTATTGGGAATTACAAGCCTCCGTCATGCGACTTCACGAATGTCGAGATCGGATTTACTGCCAAGGCTCGAGGTCGCCAGTTCGATCGCCTGGCGGTCATGTTCTTGGGAGATATCGAAGTCTGGAGGTTATCGACGGCTGAGCCCACTAGATCGGGCATTGTTTTTCGATATTCCAAAGACATGACTCCATATTTGTCACTCTGGACCAACCCACAGAAAATCATTTTCGATCTTGGTAACATCGTCAACGATCAATATACGTCACCTTTCAACACTACTTTGGTTGCCCGATTTTGGACCGAGGCGACGCCGCCAACGACTGCGGATCTGATCTTGCCAATCTCGACGAGAGTTGGAAGCCAAGGAAAGCCTAGCACTTTCAATACTGGAGATGCTAATTCCAGCATCAGTGTGCTTCAGATTTTGCCAAGAAATACGGGAAGAGCTGTCGTCTCCATTTCTGCAAACGGACAGATTGCCGAGGAGTTTTGGTGGTCCAATGTCCTTTCCAACGACACAGAGACCTTCCCCGATACTACTGGACCTTTGTACGGATACTCGCCATTCCGTGAAATCCAGCTCTATATCGATGGAATCCTGGCTGGAGTTGTGTGGCCATTTCCAATCATCTTTACTGGCGGGGTTGCTCCTGGACTCTGGACGCCAATCGTGGGGATTGATGCTTACGACCTTCGAGAGTCGGAGATTGATATCACACCTTTTGTCCCACTTTTGACCGATGGAAGAAGCCACAGATTCTCCATGCAGATCATGGGATATAATGGTACCACCAACGACAGGACAGCTCAGCTCGTGCCGGCGGGACCGTATTGGGTCGTGACCGGCAAGATATTTGTCTACAAATCCGAGCTGGATGTTTTCGGCTTCAAAGGACACTCGCCGCCACGAACCACCGTCTCGACTCTTGCAATCAGCTCCTCGTCCTCTCGAGTCCAAATACCAGGTGGAAACATGACCCTTACAAATGATACACTCACCTATTCCATCGCGGCTTCGCGCTCCCTCAAAATCACACATCCGGTATCTGGTGCGAGCTGGACCCAGGATCTAACGTTCAGCAACAAAGGCGAATTCCTCAATGCAGGTCTTACACAAACAAACATCCAATCCACGGTAGGAAAATCCATCTCTTCCGCTTTCAACACGACAACCACGTTTTCTTATCCCCTAAATTGCACAAGCTCCACAATCTATCCGGACTTTCCGAAAACCGATCCTATCAAAGTCAGTGCCGATCTCTCACATGGCATGATCATTGATAGCGATGCTGAAGCCGGTGGCCCTGTCAGTCTATTCAGTCTTGTCTCTGGACCTTTGAGCTTGGACACGATGCAGAGCGGAGGAGCCATGTTTTCGAGTCAGAGGAACAGGAGTTACAATTTCGGACATACGGAGCAGAAATTCAAGCAGAGAAGTGGTGGGTCTTTGTACACGAGGGAGGTCAAGGCGGGTAATGAGACGGTCTACTATGATAAGATTGGGGGTGACAGTGCATTTGGGAGGCCGTTGACTATTCAGTGATGAAGCCTGGGAGGGATTTTACGCTTGATCTGGTGAGGTGAAGTATGCCCTCCCCGCTTGCTTCACATAGCTTTAATTACCTTTAAACCGAGTCCCATTCTCTTTCCTCACCTCGTGCCATCCATGGGAGAGAACATGAAAAATAGCACTCGGATCCTTTGAAAAATTCTTAAAAACGAGTAGGTCCTTGGTAATGACTAAAGTGCGTCTACTCATCATTCTCCAACCTATCTACCCGATAATATCGGTCAACCAAACTCGCCCGGTTTCTCTTCCTCTCTTCTTCTTCTTCTTCGGTACCTCACCCCGTCTATAGGTAGGAAAGAGACAAAAACAACCAGCCCTCAAATCCATACAAACATCCCAAACAAGTATTTCTCTAAAGACCAGAATTAAGTCACTCATCCATCCCTTCTAGCCAACAACACTATATGTATAGGCGAGCACTACTTCTACACCCAAAACCCGAGTTTTACCCCCAGGATCCTTTGGATTACACCCGCCTAAAAAACAGTGTCCCCCTCCCTTAAAAAGGCTGGCGCAAGCATCACGGCGATATATAATATTATGGTAGTAGATAGACTTCTACACGTGAATATATACCACGTAGTAACTTTACAGCCTTACTATACAAATTTGTATACAAAAGGTATAAAGGTATTACGCGCGAGGAATTAAGGCGTAGGCGACGGTCTATCTATAGTCTAACTACTTCGGACCTCGGTAATAGTCTCGTACCGTACACGGTTTATCCCGTACTATACTAAGATTGTATATAGGTACTATAATATATAGCTAAGATTACGAGTCCTAGTATTAGGATCTATAACCTATTCTAGACTCCGGGACTAGTTAGATATAGGTTAGATACTAGTCTAGTACCAAGCTAGGTCACGTACTAAGGCACGTACGGCCTTGGCTTTGTATACGTAGATATCTTATCGCTTAGACGTAGGAGAGATTCCTCTCTAGCGTTTACTCTAAATATATATATTTAATCCCCTTTCTCTCTTAATACGTCTATCTCTATAGTACTACTACGTATCCTTATATTATAAACGCTCTACCCCTTAAAGGAGTATACTACGTCGGTACTATTAGAGATCGGACCTTCCCCTAAACGATTATAGGACCTAAGACACGTAACTAGAGCGTAGAAGCTAGTAATAACGTTACCGATCTAGAAGCTAATACGTAGTAGTAGCTAGAGGATAAAGCGGCCTCCCGTAAGGACCTACTAGTTATCGATAAGGATACCGATTCCGAGTTAGTCGTTCTGGCTACTCCTAAGACGCTATCCAAGGATATAGTAGGGAATAACCTAGAGTCGATAGCTTAGAGGGCTGAGCTAGAAGCTTAGCTAAAGATTATAACCTTATAGGTCCGTCTTAAGGAAGCTAAGCTAGCCCTAGCCGCTACCGGTAGCGTAGGACTAGCTAAGAAGAGCTATAAGGGTAATTCTTAGCTCCTAAAGTCCTACTACCTAATACCTCCGAAGTATAAAGGCGATAATATAGCTAGATATAAGGTATTCCTCTATAAGTTAAGTAAGTACTTCGCGGAGTATCCGTAGCGGTACGAGGGCGACGTATCTAAGGTAGACGTAGATAGAGTTAGACTAGTAGAAGCTCTCCTCGATAGACTACTAGTCTAGTTATAGATAAGTTTCTAGTCGGCCCGCAAGGGCAACGTTACCTAGGAGGAGTTTAGTACCTAGTATTTAGATCAAGTCGAGGATCTAATTAAGAGGTAGAATAAGGCGGGAGAGAACTTCTAGACGGTAAAGTAGTTACCGGGCTAGAGCGTCTCCGCCTTCGCTTAGTATCTAGAGGCCTATCTAACCAAGACCGGTATAGTAGCTAAGCTACCTAAACCTTGGAAATACTACGTATTACTTTTTAAGGTTAAAGCCTCTCTTTATAAGGTATTCTAGGTACGTATACCTAACCGTACGGCGCTAGATACCTTGAAGAAGACGCTTAAATAGCTTTAGTTAGCTAAGTCCTCTAGGGTTAGTATTCCTACGACTAGTAATAAGTAGTTCTCCGCCTCCCGCTCTAGTAGCGAGTCTAGCGAGAAGCGCCGCCGCCGCGTTAATACGTAAGGCGAAGGGTAGCCTACTTCGAAGATATCGAAGCCTACTAACCTCTAGGGCTCCGGTTCCTCTAGTATAGCTAAGGGCGGAGTAACGCCGAGAGGTTACTAGACCTACGGCTCGACGAGCTATAAGTCCCGTAGTTACCTAAACCCTAAGGGTACTACGAGTACGCTAGGAAAAGGGTAGGCCTAATAGACCTCGTAAGCGTATATACTATCGGGCTAAGTAGGAAGCCTAGAGATTCTAACCTTAGGGTCCTAGCTAAGTATCGGTAAGCCGGTCGTAAAGACGTAGAGCCCGCTCTAGTAGATACTAGAGTACCTATTAACCTAATCTCCTAAGATCTTATAGTACTCTAGGGATTGAAAGACCTAAGGCCTCTATTGGATACGTAGTTATTAATTGAGGGTAAACCCCTAGCCGTCTACGGAGAGTATACGGTACAGCTAGAGGTACGAGATACGCTCGGCGAATAGAGGTAGTAAGAAGT